>ML843668.1:35657-52917 GCA_009831015.1 Picea engelmannii | reverse complement strand
GACATATAGAAATGCTCAAAACAATGATAACAAAGGTAACTACAAAAGACCAAATAATGCTCCCCAAATCTTTCCTAGGGATCCTAGAAACAGAGAAAGAGATGATCAGAGGGTATAGGCTCCTTTGAAAAATAATTTAGTGGCTGATGAAGAAGAAGAGGAGGTTGAAGATGATCATGAGATTCACTGCTTAGGTGATACTTCCCCATCCCCACACTTGACTCAATCCTCTTATGAACAATATTTAATGGATATTCAAATTAATGAGTTAAGAAAGGGAGAGAAACCAAAGGAAAATCCTAGTAGATATAATCCGAGATCTAAGAAGAATGTAGAAAACACTGATGCCCCTAATCAGCCTATTCAGAAAGAAGATGCTACCAAGGATGTGATAGTGAGCAGCAAGGAAGAAGACTCTCAAAACCCAGAAGTTCTGATCAGAGATCCTCCTCCTGAAACCAAAGAGATTTTGAAGCCTTCCCCTTCGTTCAGTTTTGAGAATGAGATCTAGAAAATAAATATCCCTGTACCTTTTTTGGAATTGATAAAAAATGAGGATTTTAAAAAATATCTATCCAAAATGTTACAGCCAAAATCATCTCCAAATGCAACTGATTCCATAAATCTGCAAGATGAAAAACCTGCAGTGATTTTATGTCCTTTGGTAGAAGATAGAGATGACTCATCCCCACCTTTCTATACTTCACTGAATATACATGACAAGGTGCTACACAATTGTCTCATGGATTCAGGGGCATCCCACAATCTTATGCCAAAATCTGTTATGGATGAACTTGGGTTAGAAGTCATAAATACCTATCTTGACTTACACTCTTTTGACTCCAGAAAATTCAAGTGTCTTGGAGTCATTAAAGATATGGTGGTGACCTTATTTCAGCTACCCATGAAGAGTATACTTATGTATATAGTAGTTGTTGATGTTCCCCCCAAGTTTGCTATGATCTAGTCAAGATCCTAGATACAAATACTTGGGGGAACCTTTCATATGGATCTCTCTTATGCTATTATTCCTATCTTTGGGGGAGAGCATATAATACTTTACAGGGAAGATCAATTGGATTACATCATTAGTCATGAAGAAAATCCCACCAATATTATCGGACAAATCGGTAGGTGTGGACACTAACATATCTCCCTAGATCCACCTAGATCTAGAACAAAACAGGACATCACACAACTCTTTCCGTAAGTTGTAGTCATTAAATCTACTAAAGAGAAGGAATAGGTGACATACCTTGATATCGCTTCCTTAGGTCTCTATTCTTCCCGCTTCACTCCAGTGCTCTCGTGAAGTCAATTCCAAGACAACACAAACCAACCAAAGTGAAGATAACAAAGTATATTCAATGTCAACTTATGCATATGATCAAGGAGTTACACAATAAAGTAAGAGTGACTTTATGGGAAAGGGACATGTCGTTGTATCATATTAATTGAAAGTAGACGATACAACCTAATCTCCTTGATGTCGCAAGATTCCTTTCAGTGACCCTTGGTTCCAACACACACACTTGCTCTGTACTTGCATGAAGAAGATCCAATTCCTCTTGATAGACCAAATAGAGTCTTCAAGATTCTGTCCAAGCAGGGTTCTTCACACAATTATTTCACCAATTCTTCATTCAATCTTGCTTAACATTTTCCATGAGAAACCTTTCAATATATAGGATAAGGAGAGATGGTTCCATGGATGAGGATGATCCCATCAAATCTGAGAAGTCAGTAGAATGACAGCCATGCAAATTCCAACTCATTTTCTAGAAGATTCCCTTCTAGAACCCTCGAGACCTCTTCTCCTTTCCAAGATTAAAAACATGTTTGCACCCTATGTATGGAGCAGACTGTGAGAAGTTAGCACCCTAAGTGTGGGTGGCCTATGATAAAGAAAGATTCTCACACCCTGGACCATAGGCAGCATGCGAACTCATGTTAAAAATATGTTTTTGGAAGAAGACAACAACCAATTTTCTCAGGCAAAAAGTCCTTGTTAGGAGCCTAAATGCATCACTATTGAGACATCACCCAAGTGACCAAAATCATGTGTAACAGAATCCCCCCCAAAGTATGAGGCCGGAATCTATGACAGCTGAAATACTTTGTAAACTTTGTGTGTGTGTCAGATACCAGGAACACACCTAATCAAAAACCTGCAAACAACCAAGCATCTGCAGAATATAATACCAGTTCTGAGGTAGGCATTCCCATACTTAGATCACAGACAGATGACATCATGAATGTAGGTCATGGCCACCAATCATACACCATGGATCCACGCCGAAAAATACTGCATAGCCACCACGAATACACTATGGATCTTTGCGAGAAAATATAAATTAAGAAGACATAGCCACATGACATACAAAGTGGATCTATGTGCCAATGAAAATCATACATACTCCATCACAGCCTGGATCAAAAAGAGGAGAACTAGGTTCTTCAAACCCGTCACCTAAAAGTATGAATCTAGCCATGCGATTACATGTGCTGAAGTCGAACATGGTAGAAACCACTTGATTATCGGTCATTGATGAAACCATTAACAAGTGCGAGGGAAATCACAATTAATGTTAATGACTCCCAAGGTACACTAGTACAATCTGACGAATGTGAATAAATGAGATGAGGTTGAACACTCGATGGAACCTCTCGATCAGGGGTTAATAATGAAAACCCACTGTCAAAAGCAATGAAACCTTCCATTGAGGCATGCAAGTTCCAAGGTACTAGATACTTTCTAAGTCTTGTTTCCAGATAATGAGTTGGAGTCGATGGAGCAAGACTCATCATAGGAGGGCCTTGATGTATCCCTCATCAATGAAACAAAATAAGTAACAGATTTTGAGGATGAAACAGAGTATGAATATAGGTTGAAATGGACACAGGGAAGGCCGACATAGTAAGAATGGACAACTGCAGATGGACGAATCAATAGAGGGCTTGGATGAACTTCTCTTGAATATACGAATGACATGACCAAGGACTTGGCAGCACTGACTCAGAGATGACCCAGGATATGACCTTTTAGAAAGTCAAATGAGAGACAAATGGATTTCCCAAACCATATTTAAATGATGAATAGGGGGTGTCATGTTAAAGAGCAACGCTTACTTCCATTAATATGAATACAAAAATAGATCCCTTTCCCAAAAATTCCCCCACCATTTCTGGCGAGTACCTCTTTATTTTTACACAAGCTTGAGGAGGATAACATATGGTTGTTAATGTAAGCTCATCCTTCGGACGAGTCCCTCGGAGTATATTTAACGAACCCTTGGAAGGAGTGTCTTGATCCCATTATGATTCTTTCGATGTTTGTTTAATGAGTCCAAAGATAGAAAACTCGGGGGTTTTTCATTTTTTGAGAGTCTAAAAAACACTTAATGAGAACTCTCTCAGTTTATTTTTCATAAAATAGTTCGACAAGACCGAAAAAGTGATAAACTATCACCCATCAAACGTTTTTCTCAGATAGTTTTACGAGCGTGAACAAAACAAGGTCGCTCGTCCATCTTTTCATTTTTATGGAGTGTGAAAAGAGCTTAAAGGATACTCCTTTACGTTCGTCATTTTCATGTGACCATGACGAGTACAAAAATATGAGAAAAGTATACTCGGTTATGTTCTCATGTATTTTAGAGCACGATAACGAACGAAGACTGAGCTCGAGGTTTTTCTAAAAACCCTAAACAACAGTTGTACATGCGACGAAAAAGAAAAAAAATACGTACTCTTTCGTGTGGACTTCAAAGTTGCTATATCTACAAAAAGTCACTCATACGACTATTAGGCATTAGGTTTTATAGACAAAACAATATAAAAATCAACAAAACTGGTAAAAAGTGAATAAATATGGGTAAAAAGGGCTTTTACTATTTTCACTATGATTTTGCCAAGAACTTTCCCCAATGCACTTGATTTTCCCCCAAATTTCGTTGCTCGATCATGGGAGGCACAATAGACCATTTGGAGAACCGTCTCCGCCAATGAGGTAAGCTCTTGATCTTCTACCTTTTCCATGGTTTAGTTTAATTTTTTATTGGCAATTTTCAAGGTTTTAGGTTCATTTTAGGGCCATAACTCGCACCCAAGCGTTCTCGCAGGCTGGCCATGCGAGACTTGCGAGAATCTCACACTGTGCTAAAGGGGCACCTGCGGGGGCTGAAAAATGAAATTTTAATTTGATATTCGCTCAATAAAAATTATGCCAAGGTTTGAAATAAGTTGTTGACCCTTCTCTTATGGTTCTTGTGTAGGTGTTTGATCATCACAATGATGGAGTGGAGAGAAAGAGAACACGAGGAAGACGATTCTATTGTCGGGAATGACCCAGGTATAGTCATTTCCCTCGAGAACTGTGGGTTCTTGATATTCTTCAGGATTCCGGGTATGAAGGCCCAGCTCAGATTGTTGGAATACCTGGTTCATATGTGGTATGTAGACCAACAATTGTGTCACGTGGGAGTCCACATGTTGACCCTAGATATCGAGGATATCTATTTTCTAACAGAACTATCATGGTGTGGGTACCAGGCTAGCTTGACTGGTAGTCGAGGTGGCAAACTCCCTATGAGTGAGTATTGTCACCAATACTGTGTTCTTGAGGTAGAAAAAAGAAAGGGCAAGGTTTCTATTTGGGGGTCCCAAAACCTGACCCTACGAACCATCTTGGTCACTATAGCACACATGGCTAGGAGTGCAGCTCCACACATGGCTCTCCAGAGCTACTTCCAATATGCCATAGAGTGCATAGAGCCACGAGTCTTCAACTGGTCGGATGTAGTTCTCCGCAGTATGAAGAGGCAATTGACGAAGTGCAGGAGGGGCAACTTGAAGCAGTTTGGGTACGGATCACTTTTGGTGTCCTTCTTCCTCGAGAGGGTCCCATTGCTAAGATTACAGGTTGATTGGGGTTTATCGGCCCCACAGGATCTGAGGATGTTGAGGTGGTGCAACCTTATGGCCCAACATGTAGCTGGGCCCATCATCAAGTACAATGATTCATTTTTCAACTAGTTGCAGCCACAGATGATGATGATTCATGACTACGCATACGCTGGTTTGGATTTCCAAGGGGATATAGATTTGGCCCTACCTAAGGATGTTCAGTGGGGTGACCTAGGTAAGAAGTACACATTTTTTTATTTTTAAATGTTTTTGTAATTTTTATCATATAAAATGTTTTTATGTTTGTCCAAGAACTAATCAAAAAATATATTTTTGATGACACAGATGTGGGGCCATATTGACCTCCAGGAACGTCTCCTATTCGGCGGCGAGGAGAGGTGACTCCAGTGGCATGATGGGATGTCTAAGACTACGAGGCAGTGGAGCAGAACTTGACCACTGACATCTCATATATGGCTATTGGGGAGATCCCTAGATGTTATCAGAGCCATACTGTAGGCGTGTCAGAGTCTATTAGTCGACTGCTTCGTAGGGTGGCCCGAGTAGTTATGTGTTATCGTGAGCGTCACCCATGACTCTATTTTTTATAAGCTATGAGCTTCACATTTTGAGATTTTGTTCCTTGGACATAAACCTTTTGTTAAAACTTTTGATCGTTATATAACATATATACGAATTCTACCATCTTATCTTGTGTTGTGTGATACATGTGATGTGATTGGTTTATAAATGGCCCAAATGTCTATCTAATACATAGTTAGCTAATGCATCAGTCAGTGTATTTATACATATAGGAATGTGTTGATACTCAATATAATCAAAATAAAGTTCCAAGAGGCAAATTTTTAAATATACCCATAATAAAGTAGGACTTCAAATAGCATAGACATTACTTAGTTGTAGTACTACTAGCTGTGAATCGAGTCGTACAACCAAGTGGCGGATATCGAGCAAAATAACATCAATCAACAATTCGATGATGACACTATACTTTGCAATATTGTTGATCGCACGGCCGAGACACACACCTCGTAGAGTGATAATTTCGTTTTTAGGGGCGTAAATTGCCCAAGCAGCAAAAGCAAGGTTCTGAGTACTACGGCTAGCACCATCAGTGAATCCAATGTGGGGTAGCGAAGACTCCGACATCTAGAAACCAAACACAACATAACATAAGCGGTTGAGGGCAGAGTCCAGATAATGAAAAAGAATACTACAGTAACACACAAGCAGTATGATACAATAAAATACAAGAACTCATGCACAAGTGATCTTAGGCATAGTACTTCTTTAAGTACAACCCATTTCTGGGTTCACTCAAATGGATATCGTTGTAGTCCACTAACTCATAATCTCCTTTCTCCAAAACTCATCGAATGATATAAGGACCTCACCACATAGCTTCAATGTTTCCTTCTCCTAGCATATCCCAATCTTGTTCTTAAAGGAGAACCGGATCACCTTCGAAGAAAACGCAAGGCTTGACATGTTTTTCGTATTGGGCTTTGATGCATTTCTTCTGGGATTATATGACTAGGGTGGTGTCACGATGAGTTTCATCTAATCGCATGAGATACATCAGACATTCTTCTTCGACAAAAGTGTTTGGGAGGAGTTCGATGGCTAGTTTTAGGGAGGGTATCTCACATTCAATCGACAATATGTCTTCTAGAGCATAGACTAATTGGAATGGTGTAAACCCAGTAGAAGACTTAACGGATGTCTGGTAAGTCCACAATGTTGAAAACAACATTGTGTGCCAACTCATTTAGTGAATCCATATCATTCGTTGAAGCATGGTAATGAGGACTTTGTTAATTGCTTCGACTTGGTCGTTGGCTTGTGGGTAATAGGGTGTTGCATTTTCATGGTGAAGACCCAACTTTTCAGTGAGTTCGGACATCATGAAGTTTCTAAAGTTGCTACCGTGATCAGTAATGATAGCCTGAGGAACACAAAAACGAGCTATGATTTGATTGAATATGAATAATGTTGCAGTCTTTCTGGTGTTGTCAAATGTCAGCATCGCCTTGGCCCATTTTGTAAAATAATCTACAGCTACAATAATGTATCCATGCCCTCTAGCCCAGTGAGGGTGACATGTCCTGTAATCGATACACCATTTCTCAAAAGGACCGACGGAGACCACAGGATGAAGAGGAGTAGGGTGTGACCGTATTTTATTATTGTAGGTCTGGCAAGCGTGGAAATTTTGGACGACAATTATACAATTGTTGAATAAAGAAGGCCAAAAATACCTTGCTCGCAAGATTTTCTAGGCAGTAGCATACCCAGAAATATGACCACCATAGGCTCCAAAATGGCAGTCATTTAAGGCTTTCTCGGCTTCGTCAAGTGTGAGGTAGTGTCGAAAAACAGAGTCAATCCCATGATGATAAAGAGTATCACCGAGGATAATATACTGACGGTCTTGGTAGCGTATTCGACGACGGTTAGTACTAGACAAATTCGGCCAGAAAGTCTGGTTTTGGAGATATATGATGATATCTCTATACCAAGGATCATGGGAACTAATCAGGAAAAGGGATTCATCTGGTAATGAATCGACTGCTACATTTTCCATCTCAGAGTAGGGAAAGTCGCATATCAACTCGAAAAACACTAAGGATTTCTTGGACTTAGCACGTTCTAATTCTAAGTCAAACTCCTGGAGTATCACAATCCATTTGGAGTATTTCCCCCCTAGCAGTTGACGTGTAAGAATGTGTTGCATAGGGTTGCAGTTAGAAATTATCGTAGTCTTGCGAGAAAGGATATAGTGTCATAAACGTTGAACTTCTTGGACGGCTGCCAAGGCCAGTTTTGAACATGTAAATACTTGGTCTCGGTAGGCATAAGATTTCGAATCAAGTAATAGATGACATGTTCATCATGAGAATCATCCTCCTGGATGAGAACCATAGCGATGGTGTAGTCTGAGGCTGCGAGGTAGAGGAAATAATCATAGCTGTAATCAGGTGGGAAGAGAAGTGGGGTACGTGTCAGAGACAGTTTCAAAGCTTCGAAAGATTTGTTGGCATTGGTGTAAACCCTTTCTTGAGAAGTTGTGTAAATGCAAGAGTTAGATCGACATAGTTTGGGATGAAACGACGAAGAAAGTTTTCCTTCCCTTGCAATATTTGTAACTGGCGAAGCGAAGAAGGAGGAGGGAGATTGAGAATCACCTCGACCTTCAAATGATCTACCCTAATCCCTTGACGTGAAACAATAAAGCCTATAAGTCGGTTGGATTCGACGCAAAAAACACATTTGTGGGGATTCAAGCATATATGGTAAAACCGACATCGAAAGAAAATGGCACGGAGGTGTATGGGATGATCTACACAACACATGGAATGAGCGGGTAAGTCGTCTAGATATGGTTGGACGATGTGCTTGATATCATGGAAGGAGTAAGACATAGCGCACTGAAAAGTTGTGGCAGTGTTTTTTAAACCAAAAGGAAGTTTCCAATAGGCAAAAGTTCCCCAAGGACAAATAAAACAGGTTTTGTGTTGGTCTGCGAGAACGATATTAATTTGATTATATCTAGAGAAACCATCCATCAAAGAGAATATTTCATTGTTGGCACAATCGTCGACGATCTGGTCTAAAAAGGGGGTAGGAAAGTTGTCTTTAAGATATGCTTTGTTAGTATCCCTATAATCAATGCACACATGGATTGTGCCTTGTTTCTTGTTGATTGGGACAAGATTGGAAACCCAGTCAGTGAGAGACACCGAGTAAATAAACATGGCTTTGAGAATTTTATCGACTTCAAGCTTGATAGCGGCCGCTTTACATGGGTGGACCGGATGAAGGTGTTTCCAGACAGGTTTACTATCTGGGTATGTCTTAATCTCATGTATCATAATGTTGGGGTCAATACCCGACATTTCTTCATAGCTCTAGGTGAATACGTCACAAAATTCTTTGAAAAGCAACTTGTAGGTGACAATTTCGTCAGGGGAACACGAAGCTCCTATATGCACATTTTCGACAATTCTAGGTTTTATGGATATGTTGAGGGGAATGGTGGGTGAGATATTACTTAAGTTCCCTTCGTGAAACACATCGTGTGTAACCTCGGGAATGGTAGAAATGATGACAACAGTCGACGGGGTCGAGATCCATTGGTAACCCTCGATGGTGTGTTGTTCCAGGAAGAGGATGGAATGATGATGTCCATCGTCCCAGGGGGTGTCCTCCATAACATACATAATCATCTCATCTGTGGGAAAAATTATGCGAAAAGGATCTGGGGAGAAATCACCAAGAGAGGGGGTAGAAGGGGTTGTTGATTGAATGGCCTGATAGGCATATTAGACTGGACTCAAAGGAATCTTGTCACCATAACGAAAATGATCGCTGGGGTTGGGTATCATCCATGGGTTGTGAGGCGTAGGGGTTTAGTGAATAGAGGTGGAGATCATGTTTATCGAGGTGACAGATGGATGTGGAACATCGGGTGGTGGGATGGGGAAGTTACCCATTAACGAGGAGTCTTTTATAAGACCCACACCGATGTTCTCGTATCCAGAGGGGGTTTTTGGAAATGAACGGTATGTTGTCAGTACATGCATCTGAGTTAAAGAAGGATAATTGGTTGATGGTAATTACCTTTCCTTGATGTGGGAAACGCATGACATAGAAAAGATTTGACAAAACTTCACGCATGGAATCAATCCAGCTACGACCAAGTAGAAGGTTGTAATCGAGAGGAGTGTCAAAGACCTCCACTTCAACTTGGACTGTTTTACCTTCTAACGTAATCGAAAACAAAGGGAGGACACAATAAGGCTTAAAACCGGAGCCATTAAACACTTTGAGTGTGTTGTGGGATTCAATCAAAGGAGGAGAGCTGATGGCTTTCCAGCAGGTAATAGACATGACACACATCGAGGCACCCTCATCAATAACTATTCTACAAACTTTTTTGTCAGAGACAATAACTTGTATTTGGAATGCGAGTTGAGGGGGTAACCTTGGAATGTCATATTCCAAGTAAAAAATTATTAAATTCGTATCCGTAGGGTCGATTCCATCGATATCTTTCAAAAGTTCCTTCTGTTGTATAGGACAACTTTGAAGGACTTCGAGGGCTGACATCGTGGATGGTTCTTGGGCTAGATCTTCAAAAATACTATAGTTCTGGGCAGCACGGGCATGAGGATTGAAATCCGATTTCCGAATGACGCCCTTTAGAGGAGGGCCAAGAACTGTGTCAGGGCTTGGTTGTTTGAGATGAAGAGGATTGTTGGTAGGTGGAGTCGTGGGAGATGGTTCGACCAACAAAGGAGGTATCACAACAACCTTCTCTTTGGAGGAAGAATAATCTTTGGCTCAAGTGGTAAGTGTGATTTCATTCTTCTTTGAATCACCTATACACATTAAGACATGGGATGTATTGGAAGGGGAAGGTTGGTCATGAAGGACCAATTGGGCCTGTTGTTGAGAAGGGAAGGGTTGTGAAAATATGGTCGGAGTGGGTGGTTTCATGGTCCCTTGAAGGAACTTAGTAACCTTGGCTCGTCGTGGACAATCCTTAGTGTAGTGATCATCACCACAGATAAGACAAGGGTATTGGGGTTTGCGCTTACCCCTATCGTCAACAGGTGGTTTTTTGGTTCTCTCTGCTTGTGAATTATTTTTGTCCTCCTTATTATTACCCTTTCCCTTTCTGGATTTGTTTTTACCGATGGGGGTATATTGAACAACATTTACCTCAGAAGTCTTGCCGGTGGGACGAGTAGGAGACAGAGCATTTTTAACATTAGAAGAAATGGGTTTGGGGTTGTTACTAGAGGTTTGAAAAGAATGTGTTTGGGCATGGAAAGTGCCAATCACACAGTCGGATGCATGAGAAGCAATAGGAGTAGTTGAAGTGGCGGAAGTAGAAGGATGAGGCGCATAAGGGAGTAAGTCGTAAAGAGTACCCGCTTGTGAGTAAACGAGGTAAAGGTATTGAGAATGACTAATGGCCTATTCTTCTGTGACAACTCCACCCATGGATATGTCATGATCGATGTTGTTCACGAATGATTTCATGAACCACTCTGCCAACAACTGATCGAGAAGTTCGAGTTTGATGAGATGTCGTCTTCGTCGCCACTCGTGAATGTGATCGAAGATATGAGTGGCTTTTGTTTGTTTGAAAGAACTCAAAATATCGGTATCTATTTCATAGAGGATTGGTAAATGGTAGTGGGTGAGGAAATCCATAGCGAGGGTGTTGAAGTCAGAGAAGAAACCTCATGGTAATTCTATATACCACTTCGCAGCGGAACCCATGAGGGTTCGCTAAAAAAGGCGTAAACGAATAGAGTCATCCATCAAGGAGTTGGATGAGCACCAAAGGTGAAAATTCATTACATTATTGTTTGGGTCCTCTCCCAGTTTACCATCGAATTTAGGGATGTCGGATGGTAGTTTGGTCGGTATGGTGGGCCATTGAGGATAGTGACGGATCGGATCATTTAAAATCCTCGACAGGTTCGAGAGATCCAAGGTAGCTAAGAAAGGTAACTGTCTATTCACATGCGGGTACTGGTGACTTTGGGGAGGGAGTCCTATCGGAAAACTAGTGGGACCATAAGCAGTCTGCATATAATGCGAGGATCCAGGAAGATTTGGTTATTGGTATGGAGGAAAGTAACTCATAGGGTTGTATCCTTGAACAGGGACATGGGGTTGAGCATTCGAGCCCCAAATAGGATTAGACGTACCTGGATAGGGTTGTCTTGTATTAGGGGGTATGACAGAGCTCGTTTGAGGTTGTTTCCCCCCATTCGGTGGAGGATTATGTTGTATAAGATGATTCCAATACTGGGCCAAGGATGGAGGTATGCCTTTTCCATAGGGTGGGGTCAGTGGGGGTTACCCTCCAATTGGGGATTGTGTCCCAATTGGGATTTGTTCTACAAGTGGGGGTTGAGTTTGGCCTCCTTGGTGAAATTGTCCACCAACATGAATCTGGTAACTAGGTGTGAATGATGGGATGGTGCCACTAGAATCAATGCCTTCGATAGAGTATGGAGGAGGTCCTCTAAAAGGGGCTGGAGGAAGTGTATGAATGAAATTGGGAAGATGGTTCCCAGAAGGAGTGGGACCACCAGGAGTTCCGGATGTGATTTGCGTAGGTGCAGGAATAGTTGCATTCAATGCATGATATCCATGTGGAAGTGTTGGGGTGACTCTTGGTGAAAGCGGTGTGCCAATGGGGGCTTGGCTAGCCACGGTAATCCTGATGTGAGGACTCGTAGTATCTATGTAATGGACCATTTGTAGAGGGAGAGTCAATATGTGGTTAGCTCATGGAGTTTCTGTACCAGGAAAATAATAAGCAGTAGTAAAAGGTATTGCATCTAGATCAGATGTTTCGGGTAGCTTAGGTGCGATAGTGATATCAATGCCTTCTTTTGAGCGAAAGAGATCCTGTCTAAAAATGATAATAATCCAAAAAGGGTCTTGAATCTCAAGTCCTAGGAAAGGTCCAGTTGGTGATCCAGAATACTGAACAACTAAGGCTCTGAAAGAATTCACTCGCACAATACGTCTCTCAGAGTCGAGATGAAGTCATAAGCCCTCTTGAGAATTGGTAATTCAGAACCATTCTAGAGAGTTAGTTCTTTCCACTTGTGGAGTGGCAATGTCTTGGACTTCACTTTGTTGAGAAGATCCCTCTGGTGAGTTGGTAGGCAAGGGTTGAGGACCTTCTAGATTTTTTGGGGGTAAGCCTTGCATTCTACATGAATGGCGTGGAGGGTCAATTGTGATCGAGTTAAAAACTTACAAAGGAAATTCTATGGTCAACTTGGGTAATCAAACAACATGCGCTAGTAAAAATCTAGGAAGAAAAACCAAGAAAACAAGACCTTCTAATTCCAAAGTCACTTGTTGGTGATGAAATCCAACGTTGCGATGACAAGACCAGGAGGGGCTAGGCTAAGGTGGAAAAGTTATGTTGACGACCTACTTAACGAACTTACACCATGGTGCAAGCTCCCACACATAATCGTGGGTATACCCTCCAAGGAGCACGAGTGAGTTTGGCCAATGTCGATTCTAGGTACTGTGAAGACTTTCCCCTTCACAGTCACCTTAGGTAAGACCCTAAGAAGATAGGATACTAATGTTACCACCAACAACAATAATGCATGGGGGAACAATCGACAGTCTGATCCACACACAAGGGCATGGTATCTATCTTGAAATAAGCTTGAGAGGCTTCCACTCATCATTGTGGGTATACCTTCAAGTTCCCCCCATAATACCTGCAATCTCTATACCGATATCAACAAAGAAGGGTGAGTAACTCTGTCAATCTCGATGTGACCTTAGGTTTGACCCTTTTGTGAGAAGGGCTTCCCAGGAAAAAACGATGCAAATGGAATTTGACACTCCTTGCCACAAGATGTTGTTGTGTGTTTTGTGCTTTAGAGAGTGTGTCTGACTACCTATTCCAAATCTCTAGCCTAGCTAATGTTGGTGTAAAAGATCCCTAGAACAAGTTACTAGTTAAATTTTAAAATTGCACAATATTATCAAAGGTTGTTGTTACTCAAAGGAGACAGAAATGAAACCGATGTTGTGTGAGACTCTGACCCAACAATGCATAGATAGGAATGAATGATACAAAAAAACAATTCGATGAATCCTATTTACAGGAGGGAATGAGGAGTTTTCTGGAACAATATGAACTACGATGTATGATCTTCCCTAAAATGCAATATCAATCAATCATGAGCAATGCAAATTCTCTGTTCATTCTATTTCAACAATGGAATGCCAATATTTTTGAATAAAAGGTTGCTTAAAAAAGAGAAAATGTCTTTATTTTTTTTATTAGAAACCAAACAACAGTGGTAGAACTAAGAAAAAACAAGCAACCAATGAAAAAGAAATACCCAACAAACACCCAAACTAATCTTTCAATGAAGACAAAAAATAACAAACAAACAAGATTAGTCTCTTCAAATGAATATGGATAACTATTTTCCAAGTAATGAGCAATTGAAAAAGATAATTAATCCCAACTTTTAAACCAATCATTGACTCCCAACCAAACAAGCACTCGGATTTCAAAACTAGAGATTATATCCTTGTTAAGAAAAGGTCAAGAGGTAACAATTGAGAAAAATGATTAAGAAGAGCTTTCAATTTTCGAAGACTAATCATTCATGAGATTCGAAGTCAAGAAACAATCAATCACTGGATAGATAATTTATTTTCAGACACACATACAAATCTGGGCATCTGAGGATACAAAAAACCGTAATCCAAAAAAATTGCAAATGGGTTCGCAGGCTGGCAGTGGGGTGCAGTGCGAGAATGAAGGATTCTCGCAGGCTAGACAAGGGCAGAGTGCAAGAAGTTCAGACTGAACTGAACAACAGGTTGTGAATCCTAGTGGTTCTCGCAGTCTACAGAAGGGTGCAGTGAGAGAAGGCCTGAAACTAAGCAAAATTTGGAAAAAAGACAAAAAAATTTAAGGAACTTCTGGACCCAGAGAGTCTATCAGGGTCTCCTCAAGACTCGGAGATTGATGGAAATGAAAAATGGTAAGCTAAGCGAAAATGGCCAAGGAAAAACCACCAAAAATGGGTTAAGTCCCTAGTGGAGTCACCAATTTTGTTATTGGACAAATCGGTAGGTGTGGACACTAAAAGATCTCCCTAGATCCACCTGGATCTAGAACAAAATAGGACAAGACACGACTCTTTCCCTAAGTTGTAGTCATTGAATCTACTAAAGAGAAGGAATAAGTGACATACCTTGATATCACTTCCTTAGGTCTCTGTTGTTCCCACTTCGCTCCAGTTCTCTCATGAAGTCAATTCCAAGACAACACTAACCAACCAAAGTGAACATAGAAAAGTATATTCAATGTCAACTTATGCATATGATCAAGGAGTTACACAATAAAGTAAGAGTGACTTTATGGGAAAGGGACATGTCATTGTATCATATTAATTGAAAGTAGAAGATACAACCTGATCGCCTTGATGTCGCAAGCTTCCTTTCAGTGACCCTTGGTTCCAACACACACACTTTCTCTATACTTGCATGAAGAAGATCCAATTCCTCTTGATAGACCAAATAGAGTCTTCAAGCTTCTGTCTAAGCAGGGTTCTTCACACAATTCTTTCACCAATTCTTCATTCAATCTTGCTTAACCTTTTCGATGAGAAACCTTTCAATATATAGGAGAAGGAGAGATGGTTACATGGATGAGGATGATCCCTTCAAATTTGAGAAGTCAGTAGAATGACAACCATGTGAATTCTAACTCATTTTCTAGAAGATTCCCTTCTAGAACCCTTGAGACCTCTTCTCCTTCCCAAGCTTAAAAATAGGCCTACACCCTATGTATGGAGCAGACTACAAGAAGTTCTCACCCTAAGTGTGGGTGGCCTGCAAGAATGAAGGATTCTCGCACCCTATACCATAGACAACATGTGAAATGATCTTAAAAGTATGTTTTTGGAAGAAGACAAGAGCCACTTTTCTCAGGCAAAAAGTCCTTGTTGGGAGCTTGAATACATCAATGTTGAGACATCGTCGAAGTGACCAAAATCATGTGTAAGAACTAATCACCTTGTTTTTTCTTTTGATATAGATCTGGGATCTAGTATTTTGCAACTCATTGATGCCCCAGAAGCCCCATTAGAAATCATAAAAAAGTCCATTAAGTTTTCTGAAGAGCCTCCTCTAACCACTTTTGTCTGGAAGATGTTCTTTCATGGAGCCTCTTCCAAGGAAGTTGTTGGTGTTGGGGTGAGCTTTGTCTCACCAACTCAAGAAACTGTATCTTTGTCATATAATCTAGAATTTGAGACTACTAATAATGTGGCATAGTATGAGGCTCTTGTCTTAGGTTGGGAAGCTAACGAAGGCGAATGCCACAATGGCATGACAGGAAAGTTGAACCCTCCCCCACTCGCTATTGCAGCTTGGATTTTGGTCCCCAGATGAGAACGGTTTCAGAAATTCGAACGAAGGGCGGATCCCTACACGGATTCCATGATCGAATCCCAACCTTAGTCCAAGGTTAAGGTTTGGTTGGCCGCAGTCAAGTACAATTCCAGAACAACAGTAATAAACTTTTGCACAGTCCCGAATCATAACCGAAGGTTTTACGCTGTCGAGAACAACCCATCGAATTTTCGCCGTCCAGAGCCATAATAAACTTACGCAGTCCAGAGCAATGATTTTAATAATTTTTCAGTGCGGAGCAATCAATAATAAGCATACTACCCAGTTTATAAACCCAGTTCTTAATATAACCATTGAAACTACCTAAAGCACGGTACCCATTGAACTATAGTTTGTAACCAAGATTTACGCTATAACCATTGAACCTTCATATTGCACGGTAAACATTGAACTAAAGCTTATAACTAGATTACACTATAACCATTGAACCTACGTTTTGCACAGTAACCATTGAACTACAACTTATCACAATATTGACACTATGACCATTGAACTTACGTATTACACAGGATCCATTGAACTACAACTTATCACAAGATCGACACTATAACCATTGAACCTGTGTATTGCACAGTAACCATTGAACTTACATATTCCACAAGACATTAAAACTACAGTCACAAACACCCAATGCAATGACATACCTGTACCCTTATCGCTTGCAGCAAATGATTCCTTGCTCAGTCACTCCTGCTCCTGCTTGCCGACCGCAATGAGCTCATCGGTACCTCCCAGCCAAGCGCTAGGGGTACTCTTCTTCCCCCTCAGCCCCCCGAGCCACAAAGGGGCCACACACAACCAGAGAGTAACTAGCTCCTCAGCTTGCCTCCAAGGCTGAGCTACCACTCAAAAATGTTGAGGCTTCCCAACTCCTACCAACAAATCAGTCAGTCTCTCTTCTCTCAGCATAACAATCCAATCTCAGCCAAAAAGTCTCTTCTTTTCCCCTCTCCCCTTTCCTTTATCTATCCTCAAACCCTAATTCTCTTTTTACTTAGGTCCCCCCCCCCCTTTTTCTCTTTTGACTTTCTTANTTCAGTTTATTTCGTTTATATATTTCAATTTTTATTTTCCTTTTCAAAATTCAAGGGTATGTGCGCTCATTTTTTATTTCCCCTCTTTTGTTTCACATGCTTAACTTTATTGTTTTATAATTTGTTTATAACATAAATACACATATATATATTTCATTTTTCTATTAATAAACATGCATTCATCATTAATATATCTGTATATTTAGGATTAATGAGAGATTAAGGCGATGGCAAACCAGCATAGGGGAAAAGTAAATGTTTTACAAAAATGAATAAAGAGGATTTACGAGGAGGGATGGCGATAG
>ML843668.1:0-12977 GCA_009831015.1 Picea engelmannii | reverse complement strand
ACATAAGTGCTTTCAACCCTATTAAGCCAATTTTAATTGATAATACAATCATAGATTTCTTGATGACAAAGAGAGCAGGGTGATACTCGAGGTTAATTGCAATACAGGTGAATAGTTTATTTATTTTCTTTCAAAACTAGAAGTTTTATCATGGTTTAAATATTTTAGATTTCCTTTAAGAAATCAAGACCTTTTGAATTATTTCAAATTGCTTGAAAAAAACAAGTCTTAAAATAAATTTTTCCTTCGACAATAGCATTTTGATTAGAAATATTTTGATTCAAAAGGATAGATAAGAAGGAAACTCATTCAAACCAATCAAAGAAAAAAAAAAACACACAACAAACCAAATCAAATTTTATTAATGGGATTCAACATCAGAAGTACACAAAATCAAAACAACAAAAGAAAACTTTTCAAGAAACGATTTTGGCCAAAGATAAACCTTAGCTTTTGGATCCACTAGCATCTCACAGTAAAATAAAGGAAGAAATAAATCATATAAAATATCATGTGCGAGAAAGTTATTTTCTTAATATATTGATGCACGAGATGTTACTTTGACCAAGCATTATTATTCAAAATAAAAGAGACTAAAAGAAAATAGAAAAATCCTTATTAAGATGAGTCTTGTCCTACTGGTGGCACCTTGGGTCGGGGTTGAATTGATAGTTCAAATTTAGTTATCTCTTTACTTTCCATTTAAAATTTTCATGGTGATACTACGTTTTCGAAAAGAAATATTCAATGAAAAGCAGAGAGAAAAATATTTAAAGTGGACTTCCCCGACAACATTCATATTATGGTTCTCTTGGTGTACCCATTTGTGTTCATAACTACTGTAACAGACCTCCCATTTTGTACGACAACAAACCTCTCATAACAAACTGTTCTATTAAGTTTTGGAATCACTTGTCCATTCTGTAGTCCTGGAAGAATTTTTGGGATAATAGACTTTAAAGTTTGAAAAAATTAATATATAAATGATAATAATTAACCATGTATTGATAAAATGGACTAAAACTAATTTAAATCAATGCATAATCAATTATTCAAAGAATAAGAATATATTATAATGAAAATAAAACCATTTTACTCATAGGACAAAAACTATTGAGAAACCTGGAATTCCATATTCTTCTTTGGAAATACTCACCCATTCTCCCAAAGATTCCAGCCATCCATTACTCCTTTTCACAAAAAATAAAAATCTTACAAAATAAATAATATACAAAATAGAAAGGATTAAAATCCTCCTCTCAATTTCTTGGATCCCATGGCTTTGAACTTTCTCATATATTTATACAATGAATGAACAGTCTGGGCATTACTATTAATTTTTTCCACTTGAAATTTGCCTCATAAAAATATATCAATATCTGTCAAATCGTGCATGGTTTTGGGAAAATATCAACATGGAAGGTAAATGGGTCCATTTGGGTTATGGGTTTTCAACCATTTCTTCAAATGCCTCATGGTTTGGCTGCAATCAGTTCTGGAAAATCCCATGTCTAATATTGACGCCTTTCCAAATTTTATCTGTTGTTTCTCATAAAATTATTTGTAGCAATCCAAAATTAGTTTTGGATCAATCATATTGAACGTATTTGGATAATAAAATCAATCCATGATCAGATCTGTATCAAATATTTGATAATAGAAACATGTGAAACAAAAAGAAACCTAAATTAATAACCTAAAGCTTAAGAATAAAACAAAATCTAGAACAATAAAATCAAAAATGAATTTAAACTAACTATAAGTTCTAAACAAACATTGTTTATAATCATCCTAAAACTCTAGAATCTTCAAGTTAATGGAGAAGAGAAAAATATTAATTTTGGTTTTTTACAAAATCAAACAAATAATAGATAATTCTTTTATTATTATTATTTTTAAATGAGATGCAAAACGAAAAAATAATTTAATTAATTAATATCACCAAATGATTTCATGAAAATGAGAAACTTGCTAATGAGAAAAAGAAAGAACGCATAATCATAATTTAAACGAAAGTAAACAGTTGAGAAAAATTAACGTTTTTGTTTAAATTGAGATTTCTATGCTCGTTTCTAAATTTTGACATATACTCTCGTAATGAATGTCTCATAGTATAGTGAATGTCTTAAGTTTATCTCAAAGCAAGCCAAGGTATGGAACTATTTGAAAAGGTTGATTCTGTAGCTCATTATAATTATCAAGTTTCTAAAGGGGGGCCTTTAAATTTTGTAAAACTTTAGGGGGAGTTGTTGGGGCCCAACAAATGGCGACTTACTGGGTGAAGCAATTATCTCTGATTTGGTAATATTTCATCTTAGGAAGAAAATAATAATACTTTAAAAATAATTTATTGGTATTGGTATCATGTGTGCATTTACCCGCTGCCAGGGAGCCTGTTCAGTACCCCGACGGGTTTACACACACTTCCCACACATAATTTCTTTCAACCCTCTTATGTCAATTTTAAATAATAACACAATCATGGATTTCCTGATGACAAAGAGAGTGGGGTGATACTAGAGGTTAACTGCAATACAGGTGAATAGTTTATTTATTCTCTTTCAAAACTAGAATTTTTATCATGGTTTAAAGATTTAAGATTTCCTTTAAGAAATCATCTAGAGAATGGGGAAGCACTTAAAAGTTATTCCTTAATAATATGGACGTCGTAAAAAGTTTAAAAATTATTGTAATTATCAAAGATTTAAACCACATCTCTGGTGTAATACTCTGACAAAGACAATTTGAGGACAAAATGAAAGTGACAATTGACTTTAAAATCAATTGTCTGAGCTATATCTTAATATTAGAACCTTTTGAATTATTTCAAATTGCTTGAAAAACAGAAGTCTTAAAATAAATGCTTCCTTCGACAATAGCTTTTTGATCAGAAATATTTTGATTAAAAAAGACAGATAAGAAGGAAACTCATTCAAAGAAATCAAAGAAAACAAAAAACACACAACAAGCCAAATCAAATTTTATTAATGGGATTCAAAATCAAAACTACACAAAATCAAAACATCAAAAGAAAATGTTTCAAGAAACGATTTTGGCCAAAGATAAACTTGAGATTTTGGATCCACTAACATCTCACTGTAAAATAAAGGAAGAAATAAATGATATAAAATATCACGCGTGAGCAAGTTCTTTTCGTAATATATTGATGCATGAGATGCTACTTTGACCAAGCATTATTATTTAAAATAAAAGAGACTAAAAGAAAATAGAAAAATCCTTATTAAGATGAGTGCAGTCCTACTCATGGAACCTTGGGTTAGGGTTGAATTGATAGTTCAAATTTACTTATCTCTTTACTTTTGATTTAAAATTTTCATGATGATACTACGTTTTTGAAAAAATATTCAATGAAAAGAAGAGAGAAAAATATTTAAGGTGGACTTCCCTAACAACATTCATATTATGGTTCTCTTGGTGTACCCACTTGTGTTCATAACTACTGTAACAGACCTCCTATTTTGTACGACAACAAACCTCTCATAACAAGTGAATTTTTTTTTGTGAGTGCATGTGTACAAGGGTAATAATGAAATTATTCTCTGTGTTGCAACATGAAGACGAACATGACACATACAACTGCGAAAACCACATAACGACCTAAGACACACATCAAGCATCTAGAAGTAATGCACGACAATCAACCGATGAAAAAAATAATACTGAGTACCCTCCCATCCTACCCTAGAATGGTTAGGACCTCCAGGACACATAAGCAATGCTCAATCCCTGGTTCCCATCGATTTTGACCATTCAAGGTCTCAGGGCTAGTGACTGTTCTAAGGAACTAGGAGGTGTCTACATCCCGCCCGACACAATCAAGATAAAAACTAAATATGCTAAGACAACAACATTGATGATGATAAAAGAACAATATTGTTCTATGAATCAGCCACACATCACATAAATTCCAAGGTGCAAGATAATTTGATTACTAAATCCATCATAAAACGACATAAGTTCATGCACAAAGTAATCAACTTTATTTTATTTTCAAGGTTCAATGACAAACATCTACTTTACACCAAGGCACATGATTAATCCATAATTAAATTCAACTATAATTACCCTTTTAGTGGTAGATGAAGTAACTACACCCAAGACTGTCCATACATATCATGGTGCAAAATAAATATCAGTTAATTCATGGAGCAAGGAAATCAATTTACATAATAAGTCTCACATCCTAAAATTTCATGGTGCACAAATTCTATTATAAACTTACAAATTCGATCATACATCAGCATCTCCTATGGGCGCAAGAGTAACCACATTCAAAACAGGTTTAAAATTGCACCACAATCTAGATGTATCTCATTAATCTTCATCTTAAATGACATGTGTTGAATGCATCACTTACAAACAACAATATTGATTATTTTTGCAGAATTCGTTTTGTATAACTTTTTTGAACTTTACTTAAAAAATATTATGACTAAGAGAAAGTCTCTTGTACCACAAACAAGACAATCCCATACAATGATCAAAATCTGGACCAGGGGGCAAAAATTTGCTCAATTTTCAAAGTGCTCTAAATGTGACGAAAACAGTGCTATTGCGTCCGTCTCGTCTTCCTGATTCTGGCAGTATATTTACTTTCTCAAACGTAGTCCGTATGGAAAAGATATCGCGATCTGTTCGTCGAGTCAAACAGGCAAAAATTTGATGTTGACTAGGCAGTCCGTACATGCTGACTTGACAGAGGCCGTACAACTGACGTGGCGACCGTACGGTGATGTGGAACCTGTCGTTGTGGTAGACAACGTGGCAGGTGACGTGGAAATCGTTGATTGGTTGTCAGTGGGCGAGTTATTTTGCGACACGTGGCATCTAGTTGGGCGAATGTTAGGGCGCCACGTGGCCCAATCAAGGGCTTCCACGTGGCACCCATTTATTGGCTGTTGGTGTTTGTGTTGTTGTTCAAAATTTTGATAGACCACCGGTTTTGAACCCGGAACCTCCACGCGCTATGCAAAGGCTTTGCAATGTCAACATAACCAACGCGCCACCATATTGGCTCATACAATGTAATGGTTTTTATTTATTTAAGTTTGAATTATTCATATGCCAAAGGGGGGTCGGGTCGGGGCTTAGCCCCGACCCCGGTTCTATGAAATGAAACATGTGACCACGTTTTTATACACCATATGCACGCGGTTTGGAGTATTAACCGTGTATTTAAATGTGCGCGGAGTTGAATGCACGAACCATATATTATATATGTATTGTGTTAACATATATCGCATGTTTAAACATGCGCACGGTTGGTGTGTGCGTTTGCACAGTTATGACAACAACCCGTGAGTTTTTAACCAATGATTTTAAACATGCGGTTTCAAACAGTTGGCATGGTTTTAAAACCGTTAGCCTTTTTGTCCATAGCCCGAGGTCGTATGACCCAGGTGACCGAGTGTTAGGTGGTTGGGGGCTGGAGGCGCCCTAACCGTCCTACGGTTTGCATCATTGGCATGGTTGCGTCTGGTGCCAGGTTATAACATGTTTTGGGAGCGTGTTCCTGGTTCATGCACACAGAGGTGCGTTTTGTAGAGCCAGTTCCAGCAAAGTTGAAGGAGGAGGATGGAGGAGGCCTAACTTCTTCATCGTTTGGCCGTTTGAGGTGCCGTAAAATCCCAGCTAGGGGTTTTTGGATGTGCTGGATCCATTGGTGCCATTTTCACATCCATTTGAAGACTTATTCTACAATTTTTTCACCATTGAAGTTTCAGGAAGCTCCAGGGAACTTCAAGCCCTCTTTGATGGAGGACATGGTTTGGTGAGCCTATGTTTGTTTTCTGTGATTTAATAATCATTTTTGGCTAATAAATATGCTCTGAACACATTGGGACAGGTTTCAGAGGCTTTTGAGAAATTTTACAGCTGTTTTTTCCACAAAGAAGCTCAGGGAAGCTTATGGCCACATGTAGAAGAGGTTATGCCCGGATGAGCCATGATCCGTTTTCAGAGTTGTATTAGTAATTTTTGGGGTTTTTATGTGTTCTGATCTCAATGGTACAGTTTGTTTTTCCATTTGAGTTGAGCAGCAGCTTGTAAAGGAACTTTTGACTAATTAATCCCAGAGAGCCAAGTCCATTATGGAGGCTCAAGGAGATGTAGCCCAGAGGGGGGTGAACTCCTTTATCATGTTGTGATTGTTCTGAGTTTGATGGTTTATTTGCTGCAAGTTATGTTGCTGTGTATTTATTTGAAGTACATGTTTAACCATTTACAAGAAAATTTCCTCACACATAAGCATTTACAAGAACATACATGAGTTTAACACATAAGTTTTTATCTTGCATATTTATACACATGAAGCAAGGTCCCGTAAAGTTTATTTTAATGAAGTAGGGGTGCTTGCATAGCATAACAAGTCAGCCTTCTATTTTCAGATCATACACTAATAGGTATCTAATAGTGATATTAAAAGAGATTATTAATATTAATGAAAAACATGATATAAATAATATAATTGTAATCACTGATAAATAACACTGTTGGCAAAGGTATGGCCCATGACATAACATAATTGTAATAAAATACTATAGTGAACAATAAGACCATCAACATCTTATAGTAAAGGTATGAACCATGACAGATATAAATTTTCTGACCAGGTTGTGTCAAATCTCATATCACTGATGGAGCGGCAGAGAATTGGTTCAATCATCAAGTGTGTAGGAATAGGAGTGGGGAATTTCGTTGATTCATATCAGTTCGTGAAACTGATGTGGTCGTTCTGGTTTATAAATTAAATGTAAAATCATGGAATTGGCTTCCCATATGTCCATCAAACTTTAAAAAGGAATTTATAATCATACCGCCAATACTCACGTTCTCAGTTAATGTGTGGTTTAAAAATTTAAAAACTATATTAAGCAATAAGTCGCTAAAAATGCAGGACGCATAGGTGTAGGGTTTTTTGTCCTAGTTTATCAAGTTGCATAGGTGGGTACATGGTTGTCTAGAGGTTTGAGGTACAAAATAAATTGCATTGGAGTGTAACATGGCTGCCAGGAAATCATCACTATTTAATAAAGAGAAATCAACATTGTAACGCAATAGAAAATCGCTTGGGTAACAGATAACGTTTTCCTTGGAAAAAAAATCAAGTCTTCAAAGGGTAGATTTGCCAAGGTGATAGGGTTATAGCACAAAAATATTCTCTAGCAAACTCGCAGCCCATATCATCCTAACACGTTGCCACACCAACGAAAACAAAGGCAAGTGAAGGAGGCAAGGGCTCACGCAGACCGACCACACAGAAAGGGGAAAAATTGTCCTGGAATGATTATAGATTCAGAGAGTAAAAGAACAACTGTATCATGTCTATGGATTCAACACTACACCGACAGGACATTCAGCAATAAAGAAAAACATCCTAGTAGCGATTTTACCGAAGGAGAAAAATTAAGGGCATTGTCAACTAAAGGTTAACTCGCAGGCCAGCATCCATTTCGTATTAGCCATTATTAAAATGCCAAACATTTAAGGGAGTAAAGTAAGAGATACAAATTAGATGTAAATGCCCATAAAAACGCTTTCCAGAGAATGGTAAGTTATTTCGAAGGGTCAAAAATCGTTGGATATAAATTTTCAAAATAAATTGCTCAGTTGAAATAAACACACAGTAAAAAGGAATTACAGAACGCTTTCCCCAATAATAACAGACACTCAAATTTTTCCATTTTTATAAATACCGAAGGATAGGTTCTAAAAGATGTCCTCGGATAGTCTCAAGATAAAATCTCTTCAGAGAATATATTTATACATTTTTTTAAGGTAAACTCTTGACATAAATTAAATTTTAAGCTATTGTTCATGATTGATCCATATTATGGAGTAGTGACTGATGCAAAAAATAGCTCACAACATCCCATCCCATTCACAACATATGATTATTATAGACACAATGTACCCCGATTGTTTTAATAACCGTGTAGATTTTCCCCTTCGTTCAAAACCGAGAAGAGATTGGAAGTTCAAGTTATTTATTGTCAAATTATCAATATTGGAAATTCTAGAACAAGGCCAATGACATAAATTTTCATCTTTATCTAGAAATACAAGACAAACATCATGCCTAAAACCTAGAGGCCTGCATGATCCTACTCAAAATTAGGTAGAATACAATGACACATTTGTAGGTTGAGTTGATGAATAGCATAGAACCTAACTAATTGCATTCCATTCAGAAACTCCCTATCTATATATATATATAAAAAAAAACATTAGTATTGTCAGAGGCATAGAAGGAACTTCCACTGAAATATCATTGGGTACACAATGGAACCATAACACTGAAACTAACATGTTCTAATCTCAAAAATACACATGGGATAGGAAGACAAATTTTCATTTACCAAGTACATTTACAACATTATGTAACCTCACCAAGTAGGATTTCCTTCCACATAATATTACTACATCCACGCATGTCATTAGCTTCCTGAATATCAAGCCTACTTACATAATTAACGTGCAGATCCAATCATAAAACCTACAACAATCTACCATTCAAAAGAAGAAACCATAATGTTGCATGTCCACCCGCTCTGAGTGACGTCTGCGCGCTCTGTGCAACTCCTTCTCATCGACCGTCGATACTTCACCGGCACCTCCCAGCCAATCCTAGGGGTACTTTTCTTCCCTCCTTAGCCCCCCGAGCCGCAAAGGGGCCACACACACTATCCAGAGATTTTGACTAGCTCCCAGCTCGCCTCTCAAGGCTGAGCTACCACTCCTCTCCGAGCTGGGTATCCCCAACTCCCATAAGTAAATCATTCAAGTCGATATTTCTGCAGCGTAACATTACACAAATAGAAAATCCCCTACATCCTTCTCCTTCCTTCATTTTATAGAGTTTCAAACTTCCTTTCTTTCCTAAAATCTCATTTAATTAAAGTTTAAAAATAAATTCCTAAAAATTCCTCTTCGTACAAGTGTCACCCATCTCCTACATTCCTCCATTATTTAATTAATTTAATTAATTAATTATCTCAATTCCCTCATGCACCTAGAGTTACTCCTAGAGTCACGCCTAGGTGTCCCCAAATTCCCTTAGAGGTTTTAAAGGCTTTCCCTATTATGAAGTTCCTAATTCAGTTTAAAATTAGAAAGCTCTTAATGGTCGATTCTTTACAAAGTTGACTTTCCGTTTTTTCCCTTAAGTTCCCCTTTTTCCCTTTTTATGTTACCTCTTTTCCCTAGTTTCCTATTTTTTTGATTTTCCCTCTTTGCCCTTTTTACTTAGAACTCAAAAAGGTAGGTGTGGAATTTAACCCCTTTTCCCTTTTATCATTTAAGTAGTATTTATTTATTTTAAATTATCAAAAAGATAAAATAATTAATTCCCCTTTTTACATTTATTACCACATATTTTATTTTTATGAATAACTTAACTTCTTACTCCCTTCATGTTACAAGATTTAACGAAGGTCAAAATTATTATTTAAGTTATTTTTATTTTTATTTTTATTAATTTTTTTTAGAGAAGACAAGGTTCTACCACTAGTGTAATTTAGACTTAGGCCTTAAATTTAGTACTGGGCGACATTTAATTAGGGAAATTGTTTTAAAATTACTTAACATGTTATTTGTCTTAGGGCCATCTAGGTTCATCCCTCTATCATCAACAATATGACATGCCCTTCAGGATGCACTAGGTGCTCCAAGGGTGCCACTCACCTCATCTGTTCCTTTGCGTGACGTGCCCTTCAGGACGCACTACGTGCTCCAAGGGTGCCACTCGCCTCTTGATTAATTTGGTAGACATCAATAACCCTTGGAGTCAACACTCCGCCAGGTGAACTTGTGGGAGACTAAGGGCCCTTAAGGAATAAGGCCCCCGCCTTATTGCGCGCCCCTTAGAATCATCATGAGTGACTGTCATAGTCTATCCTCACAGCATCGTGGGTTCTCTCGAACTAGGTAATCGTTAAACTATAGTTCGAGCCATGATGAGAGTGCTAGTAGGTTGTGGCAGGGATGTTTTCCACACCTCTCCGTCATCATCTCTGGTATTCGTGCGTGACCCCTTTACTCCATATGTGAGTCTGGTCGGTAAGCTATCATCATCATGCATCATCAACAAATCATGTCAGAACATATCCATATCATATCATCCAGTCAGATGCACTAATATCACAGTAAAACAATTGAACCCCAATGGCACACTCCCTGACTCGATCCAGAGTCCAAGGGGTTCCATCGATGCCTCTGCATCCTCAATGTCCAAAACCCTGCACACTCAGTAAAACCGAGTCAATAGCACCTGTCTATGTCAATGTATTAAAACAACATGTCATCAACCCATAACGTCTCATAATCAAAATCAAAAGTTTTAATAGCATAAAAATCCGAATCACTTACGAGTAAGTGTCCACAAAGAATATTTTTTCTCAGTGCTCCAGAGTGGGATGTTACATACACCCCCTCTTGATCTAAACTTCATCCCAAAGTTTCATAGTATATATGCCGAATTAAAGTGTATCACAGTATCATATATCTATCTACCAAACAAAAATGGAAACTATTGGCGCATATCATATGTGTCCTCCCAGGTCGTCGAGTGCGGACTATAATTGTCCCACTGGACCTGGACCTGATCCACCATTCGACGTCGTAGCTATCAAACGTGATGATCCAAGATGCGGACTGGCTCAGTCGTGAGCACTCCCTCATACAATACCTGCAAGGAACTCATGTCAATAACATGTGTAGGATCACTAATATAATGTCTCAAAACAAATACATGAAAAACATCATGCATACGCCTCAAAGAATCAGACAAGGCTAGTTGATAGACCACGTGCCCCTTTCTCTCCACAATTTCAAAAGGTCCCACAAACCTAGGAGAGACTTTATCTCCCTTCCCAAACTTGATCGAACTCTTGTGCAGTTTAACCCACAAGAAGACTCGATCATCGACCTCATAACTACGGTCGACACGGTGCGCATTGGCATAACTCTTATGTCGATCCTGCACTTCTTTTATCCTTTGTCTTATTGTTTTCATTTGCTCTTCCATTTCTTGAATCACTTCTAGTCCCACCAGGACCTTATCCTCAAGCCGATCCCAACTCAAAGGCATCCAATAGGGTCGCCCATAAAGAAACTCGAAAGGCACCATCTTAATGGTGCTATGGTAACTGTTGTTGTAAGCAAACTCCACTAGTGGCAAGAATTCTTCCCAATGCTTTTTTTGGTCCATTACATACATGCGCAACATGTCCTCCAAGGTTTGGTTCATTCATTTGGTCTTCTCGTCAATCTCTGGGTGATACGTCATACTAAATTTAAGTTGGGTTCCCAAGGGCTCTTGAAAACTTGTCCAAAATCATCCAGTAAACATCGATCCTCGATCAGATATAATCCTCTTAGGCATGCCATGTAGCCTCACAATCTCACTAATGAAAACTCTAGCTATGTCAGGTTCTTGATATGTCATACACACAGGAATAAAGTGATCACTCTTTGTCATAGTGTCTACTACTATGAAAATCGAGTCATGTCTCCTTGCCATCAGTGGCAATCCAACAATAAAATCCATCGAAATAACTTCCCATTTCGATTCCAGAATAGCATGTGGTTGTAGTAATCCTGCTGGGTGTCTATGTTCAGCCTTTACCTGCTGACATTCTAGACATCTGACCACATAATTGACTATGTTTTCCTTCATTCCCTTCCAGAAGAATAAGGGTTTAAGGTCTGCCCTCATCTTCGTGACTCCCGGGTGAGCCATGTATACTGCTCTATGAGCCTCGCTTAGGATCAACATCCTCAACTCATCGTTTGGTGGTATGTAGATCTGGCTATTAAACCTCAATAAATCATCGCTATCAAATGAAAATCCCTCAAATCGTGGTACCATCATTGTGTTTTGTCTGATAAAACCCTCGACCTCTTTGTACCAGTCATTGCCACACTGTAAAGTTAGAATATTTTCATGTAGATTCATCTGAAGAGGCAACACCGAAAAGATGTGTGGTCTCCGACTCAATGCATCTGCCACTTGGTTCACTATTCCTTTCATGTAAGTAATCTCGAAGTCATACTCACTAAGCAATTTTGACCAACGTTGTTGTCGCGCATTCAGGTCACTTTGCATAAATATGTGTTGTAGTCCACAATGGTCAATATGTAGTTCAAATTTTCATCCAACAAGGTAGTGTCTCCAAGACTTCAAGGCATATACGATGGCTAATAACTCCAAATCATGCATCGTGTGGTTCTCCTCATGCCTTCTCAGTTTCCTTGAAATGTAAGCAATCACTCATTTATATTTCATCAAGACCCTAACTAAGCCCTCCTTGGATATGTCAGTGCATACTAAGAATTCCATATCCATGTTTGGAACCTTTAGTATCGGTGCGATTGTCAACAATTCCTTCAGCCTCTTAAATGCTTCTGCACATTTCTCAGTCCAAACAAACTTCTTATTTTTCTTCTGTAATTCTGTGATCGGGTTTTCTATCTTTGAAAACCCATCAACGAACCGTCGATAGTATCCTACCAAACCCATGAAGCTGCGCACTTCTAGGACATTCGTCAGCACAGGCCATTCCATAATAGCCTCGACCTTTGTTGGATCAATGACGATGCCTTCGTCGGAGATGATATGCCCTAAGTAGTGAATCTTCAATTGATAAAATGAGCATTTGGATAACTTCCCATACAATTGGTGCTCTCACAAACACTGTAGTACCAAGCGCAAGTGCTCATCATTCTCCACCATTGTCTGAGAGTAGATCAAAATATTGTCAATGAATACTTGGATGAACTTGTCCAAGTACTCGTGGAACACCCCCTTCATCAAACTCATAAATACCCCTAGGGAGTTTGTCAGTCCAAATGGTAAAACAATAAACTCGTAATGTCCAAACCTCATCTTAAAGGCGGTCTTATGGATGTCATCCTCCTTGATCTACAAATGGTGATACCTTGATCTCAAATCAATCTTG
>ML843667.1:72447-88910 GCA_009831015.1 Picea engelmannii | reverse complement strand
AATAAAGTGAGGAAAAGTCCAAACCAACCCATGAGACCCTTAACTTCCTCCTTAAGACTAGGAAGCTAATTTGTGAGTTGGTTTCTCACATACAACTAATTTCCCTTTAAAAGGAGGAAACTAATTTGTGAGTTGGATTCTCAGATAAAACTAATTTCTCATTTTTACAAATAATACGTGATATTTCGACTCACTGCTAATATTCCTTTTCCCCCCCTTAAAGTTAGGAAACTAATTTGTGAGTTGGATTCCTCACAAAAATAATTTCCCTTTTTAAAATTAAATGAATAATATGTGAGATTCTCAAACTCACTTCAAGCATTAATCATTTTTCCAATGTGCGTGACTAAGACATGAGTTTCTCATACTCATTTTAGGTATTAATCATTTTTACAATTTAATTAATTCATTCACGAGTGTTATCGTACAGTTTGTAGATGCAATAAAGGCTAAAGAATAGTAGGTCAAACTGGCGAAACAGGAACCTTCCCCACCCAATGTCACCACAATGGGGAGGCTCTTTCTATTTAGGGAGGCTAGGCCTAGGGGAGACATCCCCGGTAACCTGGGGTTTTGAAATGGCAAAGGCTAATAGTACAAAGACAAATTTCCCCCTCACAGATTACCGCCAATCAGATAGTCTCGGCTAAACAACCAATAATAGAGTATAACCAAAGAAAAGAGAAGCACCTGCTTGAGACAACACAACAAGGAGACTAATACGTGCAATCTTGGTTAGTACTTCATAAATCAATGACTATATGATATTCAATGTAAGCAATTTGACAGTAAATATTGATGAAAATCAATGTTTGCAAAATGGCAATGATAAATATGTCACTTGTCAATAAATACTGGAACGATGTATCATTCAATGTAACAAATCAACAGTCAATCCAATAAACGTTCTTAACTACCATTCAATTGCATATAAAATGAAACGTTGTTGCATCAAGATGAAATAACCAAGGGTGATGTCAACATTATAGGGTTAGTAGGTTAGGGTTAGTGTAGTTAGGGTTTCAGTTCAAAATAGGTTTGAGAGTGTTTGGATTTGATTTCACTTCAATGCTGGAGGCTGGAGATCAGTGCCTTAGGGTTAAATGGAGTCAGAAGGTGAAGGACGCACAATTTGAAGGGGATGAGATTCCAAAGGACTAGAAGGAAAGGTTTCAAGGTGTTGCTAAAGCAGGGCCTCAAAGATGGAACCGTAGGGAAGAGAGGCTCACTCCAGTGTTACAAAAGCAAGGCCTCGTGCTCTCTCCTCCTTCCTGGCAAACGACTAGCTCAGATAAAGCACAGAAAAAAGACGAGAGAGATTAAAGAGGGAGAGTGTTGCTGTGACAAGGCTATTTCTTCAAACCCTAAGGGAAAAACAACCCTAGGTGTAGATAACCTAGGCCTAGGACGTCTCCCTCTCTTGGATTTCTAAAGGTATGGTTAGCACAGGGGAGAGACATGCAAGGAGTGTAGCTATGGCTAGGCTCTCTTCTTCTCTTTCAATGGATAAAGGTTTCTCTATCATGGGACATGAGACAATGACCTACTTGTGTGTTTGTCCCCTAGGGTTTTGATTCAACAAGTTTATAAGCAATATGCAAGAAATTTAAACTACAACCATTCAATAAAAAGTTTTGCAGAAAAAACACTTACAATTCATGAAGAAATAACCATGAAAACCCTAGTTATAACACCTTCCTTCAAGAGAAATACCATAAATGCCAAAAACGCTCTTCCTTCAACAAGTGTGCATCACTAGTTCAACCCAAAACCCCAATAGGGCACTAAAAATTAGACCTCACTATGAGTGAGTGATAATTGATGATAAAATGAGAGTCAAAACCCTCAATATATAGTGTATCAATGACCTAATTTTACTTTTTAGGTCATAAAAAGGCTGATAAGGCCATGATGTCAAAATCATATTGTTTTTACAATAAATGCTAAGTAAAAATCCCTAATCAAGTAAAAATGAGAGTAAAATCCCCTTCAAGGGAGGCACTAGCCCTTTCTAGGGAAAACGAGACACCAAGGAGCAAAACGTTAGCCCCCCAAGGGCCTCTCCAACATGCCACATGTGCCACTGCTGCCCAGTCTGCCTCCAAAAGCATCCATGAAGTTGGATGACATCATGATGAATATGGAGACGTCCCAAGCCTTCAAAGGCTGGCGTTCCACTGAAAAGGGGTCATTCCTCCCAGGTCTAGTCTTGTCGGAGTGCCTATGATGGAATGTCCACTTCCTTTCCGGTGCAAAAGCCCTGATCCATATCCATCCTATCTTTACCCCCTGATGGGGTCTCATCATCCATCTGGTGGGCTCTTCAGCCCCATGGAGGTCCGAACTGATCATCTCCCCATGTGTACCAGTCCAAATGGTACCTGTCCGTCGGGCATGGTCCTACACATCAAAATCTATGCCCTCCATGGGCTCATCAGTCACCGGGATCATAGCAATGTTAATCACATATTATCATCAATATTATTAAACATGTGCATAAAAACCCTAATACATCAGTCAATAGCTCAAAGACATTACAAAAACCTGCAACACAAGATTGGAGAAAAAGACAAGATGTCCTATTGGGCTAGTGTCCACAAGAAATGGAAAGTTTCCAAGAAGATTTCATCCAAGCCATGTAAGTGAGGTGATGTGGCTAGGGGATGTCCAGACATGTGGGTGCAGTGAGGGCCAAGGATGAATAATGTTATATGTGGGTGCCTTTGTAGAAGGCGAGCTGTACCTATCGTGGATGCATTTTTTCTATTATCTGGTAATAATTGATATTTATTGTAATAGGAGAAGGTAGGTAACCGCTAGAACCTGATAGGATAGGTTGCAGACATGACGAAGAGAGCTCCTAGAGCCACTCCTTAGATAGTTTGTTGTTGTATTGTAAGAGTAGTGATAGCAGAGTATCAGAAGAGTAGAATGGAGTAGTAGAGTAACAGAGAGACAGTGAAGAACTGTAATACTATGTAATTTTTTTCATGAATGAATAAAACAAACATAATTGTTCCAATTCCTTGGACAATGTTCATTTTGATGAGGGATTGAATGAATGATACATTATGTGGGTGTTTTAATTCATTTCGTTTATGCATAATTGTTCATAGTTGATCATATGAATTTGTGACGAACTGGATAAGTTTCAATTGTTTCTCTTCTGAAACCCGTATGCAAGGTGTACATCTCGTACACAAGGAGTGCGTCAACAGAGTCTTGAATTGACTCAGAAGAGTTCAGAAGGAACAAAGGGAACTTAGACCAAGTGCAAGGAGTGCACAATGTCAAGAAGTGACTAAGCGTCGAAGAACCAAAAAAGAGGAGCGCAAGGAGTGCGGGAATAATTTATTTCGAATAAATCCTTCAATCTGAGTTTGTCGAGATCCCGGGAACGCAAGGAGTGTGCGGGAGATCGAGATCCTCAAAGGAACAAAGCTCATAATGGATAGCTCTTTCAGAAGTGCAGACGGGACCCAAGAGACCAGGCTCATAGGAGGAACAAAGGCCAAAGTCTTTGAACACTTACAAACTCTTCCAAGTTAGGAAGAAATCAAAAGCTTAGGAGGAGGAGTGACAACAACCATTGGATCTGAGCACAGAGGATCGATAGTCGTCCGATCAAGGTAAAGTGCACAGACATTAACCCTTTGTGTACACAGGGGAGCAAACTTACTGAAGTTCCAAAATCCAAGTTCCAAAATCCCGAAGTGATTAGGGACCGTTCATCATCAAGAAGGACCGGTGGCACAAGATCTACAACTTCCAAAGTTCGTAGACAAGGAGGAGGTGAAGTAGCCGAAGACCCAAAGTAGATCCAAGACGTTGATCACCAGGAGACATGTGTCGGCAAATATGAGACTTCAGGGAAAATCGCTTCAGGGGATTTCAAGTGTGGAGAGTGTCAAACTCCTGAAGTCCCGAAGCCCGAAGAAAATCCCAATCGTCCATTGTGAAGGGAATGTGGAGGAAAGTCGTCGTTTTCGGGTGAAAGCACTTCAGAAGGAAACGGGTGAGGAGGAGTTGAAACTCTTGAAGCCCAAATAGCCAAAGTGAATCATAGTTGTCAGATCCAAAGGGACACACGACAAAGATCTATGAATTTCAGATGAAAGCACTCTTGGAGGAATGAGTGTGCGAAGGTTTGAAACTTTCGAAGTCTGAATACTCGAAGTGAGGCACAACTGTTGATCTATGGGAGGCATGTGTCAATAGATCGTGCACTCTGGGTGAAACACTCTGGGAAAAAGAGAGCGTGGAGAAGTTGAGAATTGAGATTTCCGAAGCCCGAAGATCCGAAGCTAATTGTAGTCGTCAATCTACGGGAGACACGCATCAATAGATCGCGAACTCTGGATGAAATCACTCTGGGAGAAAGTGAAGGTTGAGGGTTAAAAACTCTGAAGCCCGGATTTTTGAAGCAAATCACAACCGTTGATATGAAAGGGACACACTTCGATAGATCGTGAAGATCTGGGAAGGCATGCTCCAGAGAGAAGGAAGAAAAGAGTGTTAGATCCCAGCCATCGGTCAAGAGGCACCGAATGATATCACAAGATCAATGGTCACGCTGAATTGAGGGATAGAAAGTGCTCGAACTTTAAAATTTGAGAGCGGGCCGCAATCAAAACCATGGTATTGCAAAAGGGACACGTGGCGATTGGTAGTGAATTGCGGGGAGAAAAGAATTTTGGTTTCAAGCCACTCTTGGCCGCGCCCGCAATCACGTGTTTACGTGAGGTCATAACTTGAGGTCATATCCAGGAAGGGGCTAATGGAAAAGGAGCTAGCCCCTGGACTTTGATATTTCGGAAGCGCGAAGGGAGAGGTCACGGGTATCATAAGACCTGCACCAGAAGCCGAAAGGGCCTATGTTTAGTTACAAAGTGAGACCATCAAGGTTTCAAAGAGTCAAATTGGCTCAGAGAATCAGAGATCCTTGACTGGGAGGTCATGTAGCCCGAAAGAGAGTAGGGGGGCTACATCATATTCTATGGATGTCTTCAAGATGGACTGGAGGTGGCCTAAGGAATTCTCAACAGAGGTATATAATGGGTGCTTAATCCTCCAATCAATTGAAGTGAAATAATTGATTCCTATTTTTTAGCAATTCGATGGACATCTCGACAAGTGATGAACTCTAGATGTAATTTTTAAAACCGCCAAGTGTTTTGAGTTAGATTGCCATGTTTCTTTCCTCAAACGACAACATTGGGTCCTTTCTGGGCATTATTTAATCTATTTTTTTCTCCTCTATAGAGTGTGAAAAAGGATCAAGTGCCTCTGTGTTGCTATATTTTTGTTGTAGAGTTTTTTTTTCAACAAAGTGCCTGTGTGCTATCATATTTTTGTTGTAGTGTTTTGTTATGCAATAGAGCCTTGTTGTGTTGTTGAGTTTTTCTTAAACAGATTTGTGTTCAATGTGATTTCTTTTATTGGATTAATTGAATTTGTATTGAATTGCATGTATCTTAATTGATCAATTTCATAAGTTGTTTTTTTATTATTAAAACTTAGCATTTAAAACCGAGTGTTTTTTTCTCTACTGAGCAAGTGTTTTTTGGGAATTTCTTATCTGGACAGAATCTAAGTTTGTTGGGATTGATTTTTAACTATCATTTAAAACAATTTTTGCTCAGATTCTTCATTTGGTATCATAGTTAGGTTGATCAAAACATTTTTTATTTTGGAGAAGGAGAAATGACCCATAATTCAAATGCAGTACAGTACCAGATTCCTCTTTTCGGTGGGGAAAACTATGAGTACTTGTGTGTGAAGATGATAAATTTTCTTATCTCACAAGATTTATGGATGCTTATTTATGTAGGTTACACAAAGATGGATAATCAGGCAACCTACAATTCTGTCTCTATTGATCAAAAGATGGAGTTGAAGGAGAACAGAAAAAATGATGTCAAATCTTTGTTTGTCCTTCAAACTGGAGTTGACATCAAAATGTTTCCAAAGAATGCAGAATGTACTAAGTCCCATGATGCTTGGGAAACCTTGGAAAAGGCATACAATGGATTTGTAAAGGTAAAAGTTGTCAAACTGCAAATGCTGAGAAGAGATTTTGAATCTCTTACTATGAAAGAAAATGAAACTGTTGAATCTTTTATTACAGAGTTCAAAATATTGTGAATGGTATACATCCTCCTCGTGAATCTCTTGAAGATAGGAGGATTGTTGAATTTTTTTTAAGAAGTCTTCCTAAAAAATTTGATCTTGTCACTATTTGTATAGAGGAGTCAAGGGATTTATCACAACTAACCCTTGTTTATATGTTTGGAATCCTTCAAGTATATGAAGACATGTTAAAAAGGAACGAGGAAGCTCGATATCAAGCTTTCCAAAGCAAGTTGAAAGTTTATGACAAGAAGAAACAATCTTCCACTACCATGAATGATGATTCTACTTTTTCTTCATCATCAAATAAAGGAGGTAGAGGTCGTGGAAGAGCCAGAGGAAGAGGAGGTCATGGTAGAGGAAGAAGAAACAACCCTGGCAGAGGTAAGATTCATTGCAACTATTGTAATAAAGATGGACACCTTGAAATCTATCGTTTTAAGAAGAATAAAGACACATGTCAAGAAAATTTTAGTAAAGATGAAGGTGAAAAATATCAAACTTTGTTTCTCACATGTAACAATTTTGATGCCAAACATGATTTTTTATAGTATTTAGATAGTGGCTACTCAAATCACATGAAAGGAAACAATTTTTTTTTTGTAAAGTTAGATGAGAATGTGAAGAGGAAAGTAAACTTTGGAAAGGATAATGAGGTAGAAGGGGAAAAGGTACCCCTGCCATAAAAGTCAAGAATGGAAGTATTATATATATACATGATAGTTTGTGTGTTCCAAGTTTAAAGAATAATTTGATTAGCATAAGGAAACTAAATTCTGAAAACTACAACACTATTTTTGAAGGAAAGTTTTGTAATATTTTTGACAACAATGGCCTTGTTTCTTAAGTTCCTATGACAGATAATAGGATGTTTTTGTTAAGTATGGAATCAAGTGTATCTTTCTTGAAATCCTCGGTTGATGAGTCGTGGTTCTGACACAAAAGGTTTGGGCACCTTAATTTTGGATCCCTTTCCTTCATAGAAAAGAAGAAATTGGTAAGAGGTTTTCCTACATTCATAGAGCCAGATAATAAGATATGTGAAGGTTTTGCAGTAGGGAAGCAACATAGATATAGTTTTCCTCATCATCATTTTAGCGCAAGAGAACCTTTGGCATTAATACATGCAGATATTTGTGGCCCCGTGTAGACTTTATCTCTTGGAAAGAATATCTATTTTCTTCTATTTGTAGATGATTTTTCAAGGATGTCTTAGGTATATTTCTTAAGTAAGAAGTCTCAAGATTTCAATTTCTTTCAAAAATTTAAAGCACTTGTTGAGAAGGAATCAGGATACTATTTGAAAGTATTGAGAACTAGTCGAGGTGGAAAAATCACCTCTAATGAATTCAAAGAAATTTTCAGCTTACATGGCATCATGAAGGAGTTAACTATTGCATATACTCCTCAACAAAATGGAGTAGCAGATAGGAAAAACAAAATAATTGTAGAGATGGCTAGATGTATGTTAAAAGAAATCTGTTTTTGAAACATGTATTGGGAAGATGCAATCCATAGAAATGAATCTATCATCAACAAAAGTTCTACAAATATGGTAAGAAACTATACTCCTTATGAAGCTTGTTTTTGTAAAAAACCAACTATTTCTTATCTCAAAATTGTTGGGTCTGCATGATTTGTTCACATCCATGCACAACAAATACATAAATTAGATGAAAAATCAGTGAAATGTATTTTCATTGGATATTAAGAAGAAAGATAGGATTATATGTATTTTGATCCACTTACTAATAATATTTATGTTAGTAGAGATGTGATCTTTGATGAAGGGGGAGTTTATCTCAAGAATGAAGGATAAGATAAAGTGATTACTCCACATATTGAAAAAATAATTTTTGATAACAATGATCATTCTTTTCATATCTCTACTGTAAGAAATGTAGGCCCACCTTCAATTATTTCTCCATCAAAGGAATCTTCATATTCTCCGATAACAATATCTCATGTTAATACACAAACAATATATCCATCTAGTCCTAGAAAAACAACAAGCTCGAAAGAGATATATGAGACATCTAGGTATGTTGGTGTTACATTTTGTCTTTTTTCCTTTTCCCATGTTGAACCTTTTAATTTTAAAGAAGCTTGCACTGATGATCCATGGGTGCAATTCATGGAGCATGAGATGTCACAGATTGAAAAAAATGATACATGGGAGTTAGTTTATATTCCTCAGGGAAAATCCACTATTGGAGTAAAGTGGATTTGCAAGCTAAAATTTAATATGGATGGAAGTATTTCAAAGTATAAATCATGCTTATTTTCAAAAGAATATTTGCAACAAGAAGGTATTGACTATGAGAAAACATTTTCTCCTATAGAAAGACATGAAATTGTAAGAACCTTTCTTTCCATTGCACCTCAGTTAAAGTTAACTATTTATCAGATGGATGTTTGATCTGATTCAGGGTGACCTTGATATCAATATGATCTGGTTATACATTCACTTAATGAAAGGATCCATTATAATATCATTTTAATTGAACTTGACTTCATTAAAGGTGAACAAATGTTCTTATGAAAGGCTTGAATCCAAATTGAATATAACTTGGTGAATGTGCTATTAGTCTCATAATCCATTACTTAATGAACTTAATAATCATAATTGTGTAAATAAAAACATCCATAAGAAAACATGAAACAAGATCAACACATAAATCAAGAGATCACCAAATTGTTAAAGGTGTTCACCATGTATGGATATGTCTCTGGATCTGCTGGAATACGAATCACTTCATTATCCTTCCTTTAACAGAGTTAAAATATTCTCACAAAATGTGGCACAATTCTTCAGACACTAGAAGGACGAAATTCTCCCAAAAGGGGATTACATACAAACCATAAGAATGAGTGATTATTTCTCTCCTCAAAGAGCTCTCCGAAAGAGCCTCCAAAAGGGCCTCCAAAATCTATCCCAATAAAGGGGTTTAAATAATTTTTCCTAGCTGCATAATCCAAAAACACAAGATCCATAAATTTAGGATCCAATAACTACTCAAGGACAAAAATGAGAAATACCCTTAAATTCCTCCTTGATACTAGGAATCCACTTGTAATAAAGTGAGGAAAAGTCCAAACCAACCCATGAGACCCTTAACTTCCTCCTTAAGACTAGGAAGCTAATTTGTGAGTTGGTTTCTCACATACAACTAATTTCCCTTTAAAAGGAGGAAACTAATTTGTGAGTTGGATTCTCACATAAAAATAATTTCTCATTTTTAAAAATAATACGTGATATTTCCACTCACTCCTAGTATTCCTTTTCCCCCCCTTAAAGTTAGGAAACTAATTTGTGAGTTGGATTCCTCACAAAAACAATTTCCCTTTTTAAAATTAAATGAATAATATGTGAAATTCTCAAACTCACTTCAAGCATTAATCATTTTTCCAATGTGCATGACTAAGACATGAGTTTCTCATACTCATTTTAAGTATTAATCATTTTTACAATTTAATTAATTCATTCATGAGTGTTATCGTACAGTTTGTAGATGCAAGAAAGGCTAAAGAATAATAGGTCAAACTGGCGAAACAGGAACCTTCCCCACCCAATGTCACCACAATGGGGAGGCTCTTTCTATTTAGGGAGGCTAGGCCCAGGGGAGACATCCCCAGTAACCTAGGGTTTTGAAAGGGCAAAGGCTAATAGTACAAAGACAAATTTCCCCCTCACAGATTATCGCCAATCAGATAGTCTCGGATAAACAACCAATAATAGAGTACAACCAAAGAAAAGAGAAGCACCTGCTTGAGACAACACAACAAGGAGACTAATACATGCAATCTTGGTTAGTACTCATAAATCAATGACTATATGATATTCAATGTAAGCAATTTGACAGTAAATATTGACGAAGCAAAATGGCAATGATAAATATGTCACTTGTCAATAAATACTGGAACGATGTAGCATTCAATGTAACAAATCAACAGTCAATCCAATAAACATTCTTAACTACCATTCAATTGCTTATAAAATGAAACGTTGTTGCATCAAGATGAAATAACCAAGGGTGATGTCAGCATTCTAGGTTTAGTAGGTTAGGGTTAGTGTAGTTAGGGTTTCAGTTCAAAATAGGTTTGAGAGTGTTTGGATTTGATTTCACTTCAATGATGGAGGCTGGAGATCCGTGCCTTAGGGTTAAATGGAGTCAGAAGGTGAAGGAAGCACAATTTGAAGGGGACGAGATTCCAAAGGACTAGAAGGAAAGGTTTCAAGGTGTTTCTAAAGTAGGGCCTCAAAGATGGAACCGTAGGGGAGAGAGGCTCACTCCAGTGTTACAAAAGTAAGGCCTCGTGCTCTCTCCTCCTTACTGGCAAACGACAAGATCAGATAAAGCACAAAAAAAAGACGAGAGAGATTAAAGAGGGAGAGTGTTGCTGCGGCAAGGCTATTTCTTCAAACCCTAAGGGAAAAACAACCCTAGGTGTAGATAACCTAGGCCTAGGATGTCTCCCTCTCTTGGATTTCTAAAGGTATGGTTAGCATAGGGGAGAGACATGCAAGGAGTGTAGCTATGGCTAGGCTCTCTTCTTCTCTTTCAATGGCTAAAGGTTTCTCTATCATGGGACATGAGACAATGACCTACTTGTGTGTTTGTCCCCTAGGGTTTTGATTCAGCAAGTTTATAAGCAATATGCAAGAAATTTAAACTACAACCATTCAATAAGAAGTTTTGCAGAAAAAACACTTATAATTCATGAAGAAATAACCATGAAAACCCTAGTTATAACACCTTCCTTCAAGAGAAACACCATAAATGCCAAAAAATCTATTCCTTCAACAAGTGTGCATCACTAGTTCAATCCAAAACCCCAATAGGGCACTAAAAATTAGACCTCACTATGAGTGAGTGATAATTGATGATAAAATGAGAGTCAAAACCCTCAATATATAGTGTATCAATGACCTAATTTTACCTTTTAGGTCATAAAAAGGCCGACAAGGCCATGATGTCAAAATCATATTGTTTTTACATTAAATGCTAAGTAAAAAACCCTAACCAAGTAAAAATGAGAGTAAAATCCCCTTTAAGGGAGGCACTAGCCCTTTCTAGGGCAAATGAGACACCAAGGAGCAAAACGTTAGCCCCCTAAGGGCCTCTCCAACATGCCACACGTGCCACTGTTGCCCAGTCTGCCTCCAAAAGCATCCATGAAGCTGGATGATGTCATGGTGAATATGGAGACGTCCCAAGCCTTCCAAGGATGGCGTTCCACTGAAAATGGGTCATTCCTCCTAGGTCTAGTCCTGTCGGAGTGCCTCTGATGGAATGTCCACTTCCTTTCCGGTGCAAAAGCCCTGATCCATCTCCATCCTATCTTTACCCCCTGATGCGGTCTCATCATCCATCTGGTGGGCTCTTCAGCCCCATGGAGGTCCGAACTGATCATATCCCCATGTGTACCAGTCCAAATGGTACCTGTCCATCGGGCATGGTCCTGCACATCAAAATCTATGCCCTCCATGGGCTCATCAGTCACCGGGATCATAGCAATGTTAATCACATTTTATCATCAATATTATTAAACATATGCATAAAAACCCTAATACATCTGTCAATAGCTCAAAGACATTACAAAAACCTACAACACAAGATTGGAGAAAAAGACAAGACGTCCTATTGGGCTAGTGTCCACAAGAAAAGGAAAGTTTCCAGGAAGATTTCATCCAAGCCATGTAAGTGAGGTGATGTGGCTAGGGGATGTCCAGACATGTGGGTGTAGTGACGGCCAAGGATGAATAATGTTATATGTGGGTGCCTTTGTAGAAGGCGAGCTGTACCTATTGTGGATGCATTTTTTCCAAGCTCGTTCTTGCCTTTATTCTTTTTCTTGCTTTATTCTTTTATTTTATTTTTCTTCTTCTTTTTCTTTTTATTTAAGGGCTAACCAGAGGACATTGCCTTGTCATGGTGACCAGAGCTGACAATGTTACCCACAAGTACTTTCAAAGAGATGAGAAGGCTAGCTCGTGATGAGAGCCCCTTTCCCTTGGCCATGCAACCAAAGTTCACTGCCCTAGTGTGGTAACTAGATGGTGGCAATGTCATACTATTAGGTACCCATGAACCTAAAAGGTTGGCTCGTGATGAGACCCCCTATCCTCTGACTAGGTCTTGTTTGTTATTTTCCGGGTCCCTCTTGTTTCTTACCGAGAAGCCTTTTATTGCCTTCTCGGGGATCCCTGGGCGAAGCATCTCTATGTTCTTTTACCAAATGCTTTTACCTTCTAGGCCTTTAGCCTCGTCTTCCCACGAGATAAGGTGCAATCCTACAAACAGGTCAACCCAATGCCCGGACAAGGGGAATGGGATAAATGAGCGGGATATAAGATGAAACACTGGTGCTATGATGGGAGCGGACAATGTCTTTTCAGAAATTCCCCAGTGGCAAACCAAAACCTACGGGCACAAGCTTGTTAGGGCACCCTGTCAATTCCCCAAATCATGGTCAAGCGAGCAAATGTAAGATCCAAGCAATTGTTAGAGATAAAAGGAATCAGATGCATATTTTTAAAGGTTTTAATGATCAAAAGTGACACATACCATGATACCTGGACCAATTACCTCATGGAGCAAGAACCTCTTCTGATACAAAACCAAGCCGATGGTGATGGATGCTCCTACTGCTGACAAGACAAAGCTGATGGAAGAATAAAAGGATGGGTCCTCCAGGGCCATGCTTAGGTCAATCCTGCTCTCGGTACTCCATGTCTAGGACCTGTGGGCCTCGAGACATGATCTCCTAGTTATCCCTAGAATTCGGGGATAACATCTGGCTCCAACTTGGGGACATGTGCTCACCATAGAGCGCATGAGAACCTAAACATCTCTGGCATAACCTGCAGACCTGCTCAATCTCGATAGGGGCATCAGTAACAAAAATGGGGCTGTAATGCCACCCCAGCATACACACACACACACACACACACACACACACACACACACATATATATATATATATAATGAAAGAAAACAATCAATAATGAAAATGTGAAAGCAAACTAACATGAAATGCAAATGGTATAATACATGAATACAAAATGCCTACTCACCTATACTTACCTGTGAAATCAGGTCGTCGGTGGGCAGTAACGCTTGATATGTAAAGTGTTCACTGGCGGCTTCGGGGCTTCTCCCTCCATAGTCTCTAAGTTGAAAGAATTTGTACCTGCACAACTCAAGATTTTATAAGGACCTGCCCATAAACTGTCAAATTTATTGTGCATACCGGGTTTTTCTCTTCTCTTATCCCATAGAAGTACAAGATCTCCTTCGGTGAAGTTTCTTTCCTTAGTTTTATGGTCAAAGGTATTTTTTATCTTTTCTTGATTTCTTTCCATTTGACCAAACACACTCCTCCTCGTCTCATCTATCTCTATTAGTTGATTGATCCTCCCTTGGATTGCTTCTACATCTGTAGCGTATTGTTGAGTGAAGCGAAGGATAGGAATTTGGAGGTTCACAGAAATTTTTGCTTCTAGTCCATATACCAACTCAAAAGGAGTTTTTCCCGTGGAGGTTTTTGTTGTTATTCGATCTGCCCATACTGCATATTTTATTTTTCTATCCCAGGATTTTTTATTTCCCCCCACAACCTTTTTCAAAATATTCATGAGGTTTTTATTGGTTGATTCTGCCAATCTGTTCCCTTGTGGGTAATAGTTGGAGGAATGGGATAGGACAATGCCATATTTGAAGCAAAATTATACCAGGGCATATGAGCTGAAAGCTTTGGCATTGTTTGTAGTGATCTTGGAAGGGACACCGAACCTTGTTATGATTCAGTATTCCAGAAAATTCATGACTACTTCTTCGGTGGCCTTTTTTGTAGGAATAGATTTGACCCATCTAGTGAAATATTCTGTCGCTGTTAGGATCCATCGGTAGCCATTACTTGAACTTTCCTTAAACTCACCAACAAAGTCCAAACCCCATTGCTAAAAAGGTGCTTCTATTACTACGGGCTTCAGGGTTTGCGCTGGGAGTTTTGGTTTACCAGAGAAGTACTGGCAAGGCTGGCAAGATCGAACATGCTGGTGGGTATCGGAAAAAAGTGTTGGCCAATAATAGCCAGCCCTTAGGATCTTGTGGGCATTAGTGCGAGCTGGAAAGTGCCCACCACAATATCTAGAGTGTAATTCTTCTAGTAGCTTCTTTGCCTCTTCTTTGTTCACACATATAAGTATGACTTTCAATCTCAAAGCCCTTCTTTTGTAGTCTACCAGGTGATCGGGGAAAGACAGGTTCTTTAGATAGTAGATGATATTGGAATACCACTCATCATGCTCTAACTCGCTGATCATCACGTTTACTTGCTCATTCTCTCCCATTTGTATGGCTTCTTGGTTACTCTCGGTCAACATCTGGGCCAAACCTTGTCGCTTTATTATTTTGGTGGGTTTTATATCTAAGTCATACTCTTGGATTTTGGAAACCCATTTTCCTCTAGTACCCATGCAATCTTGTTGTGACAACACATCCTTTACAGCTGGGTATGGGACATAAGCCTTGATTTTATTGTAACCAACGTAGTTTCTAAAGTGTTTGAGGGACTTGACGAGGGAATACGCTTGTTTCTCAGTGATAGAATAATTTAACTCAGAATCTCTAAGGACATTTCTCATAAAATCCATGGGATGTTCATAACCATCAACATCTTTTTGCATCAGGACACTGACAATAGTATCCTGGGATGCAAACGAGAAAATTATGAAATCTTGTGAGAAATCTGGGTTGATCAAGACAGGAGCTTGGGAGATAGCATCTTTAATATCTTCAAAGGAGTTAGTGGTATTATCATTCCACTTGAAGGTGACACCTCCCTTTAGCAAGGTGCTCAAAGGTTTTATCCTTTCGGCAAAGTTTGGCACAAATCTACGAATAAAGTTGATCTTTCCAAGAAAGGATAGTAAAGATTTTATGTTGTTTGGGGGGCAGACATCCTTTATTGATTGGACTCTTTCAGGGTCAATGGAGACTCCTCCCTGCAAAGCCACATGACCTAATAACTTTACTTCATCAATACCAAAAATGGATTTATTGGGATTCAGCGAGGTACCATACTTTCTGCATCGCTCGAAAACAATCCTGAGGTGTGAGAGATGGTCTTTCCTATCCTTGGACACAACGGTAAGGTCATCCTGGTAGATTTCTATGACCTTTTGTATAAGGTCCCTGAAGGAAAAATTCATCGCTCTTTGGAAAGTGGCACCGGCATTCATAAGACCAAACGACATTCTTAAGTACATAAAGGTTCCCCACGGTGTGGTAAATGAAGTTTTGAGTTGGTCTTCTCTTTTAAGCAAGACTTGGTTGTATCCTGAAAACCCATCCAGCATAGACAACATCCCTACCCCTGTGACCCTTTGAAGCAAATGTTCCATGTTTGGGAGTGGGTAATTGTCTTTCAAAGATAATTGGTTGAGGTTATGGAAGTCAACACACAAACGTATGTCACCATTCTTTTTCCGAACAACTACCAAATTCGACATCCAAGAGGAATATCTAACAGGGGTTATGATGCCAACGTCAACCATCCCATTGAGTTCCTTCTGTATTTGGTTTGCCAACTTTGGACTGATATGTCTTAGTTTTTTTCGGAAAGGTTTAGCTCCTTCTACCAAATGTATAGCGTGTTGGATGACGTACCCCCTATAGGCTTTCAAATCATCGTAGTTCCAAGCAAAGGTGTACTTGAATTCCCTGACTAGTGCCAAAATTTCTATCCACTCTTTCTCGGTGGTTCCTTTACCTATTTTGATCATTCTTGGATCTATTTCTGTGCCGATATTGAATTCCAGGGCTTCATCAGCTTGTTTGTTGGGTCTTTTTCCCTTGAAAACATCATGCCTATCAAAAAGGTTTTCTAGGGGAACACAACCCTTTGGCAAGGTATTGCTTTTAAGGTTAATAACTTCCAGGTTCATGGAATCAGCTAGGAAAGAAATTTGTGAATCAGTGAACTCCTTGTTATTTTCCATGAACCTAATAATTTGATCGTCATCTTCAAGGACTTGCCAATACTCCAAGTTATCGGGGGCGGATGGTCTGAAAAGAACCTCCATCTTGCACAAGTCATGAAGAGGTCCCTCACAAGGATGTAAGGTAGAAGCAGAGACTGTTACACATTATTTTCGTCATCCCTATGATCGTTAATGATGTAAACCTATCTATTGCCTTTAGAGGGGTCACAGTGGCCTGAATTCCTGAAGAGAGAAGGAAGAAGAACTTTTCCTGAGAAAAGAAGTTGCATCTTCCTATGTAAAAAAACCTTATAAAGAGAAATGTACGCAGGTTGCTATATAGGCA
>ML843667.1:46275-62131 GCA_009831015.1 Picea engelmannii | reverse complement strand
TTAAATTACAACCATTCAATAAGAAGTTTTGCAGAAAAAACACTTACAATTCATGAAGAAATAACCATGCAAACCCTAGTTGTAACACCTTCCTTCAAGAGAAACACCATAAATGCCAAAAAATCTCTTCCTTCAACAAGTGCACGTCACTATTTCAACCCAAAACCCCAATAGGGCGCTAAAAATCAGACCTCACTATGAGTGAGTGATAATTGATGATAAAATGAGAGTCAAAACCTTCAATATATAGTGTATCAATGACCTAATTTTACTTTTTAGGTCATAAAAAGGCCGACAAGGCCATAATGTCAAAATCATATTGTTTTTACATTAAATGCTAAGTAAAAATCCCTAATCAAGTAAAAATGAGAGTAAAATCCCCTTCAAGGGAGGTGCTAGCCCTTTCTAGGGCAAATGAGACACCAAGGAGCAAAACGTTAGCCCCCCAGGGGCCTCTCAAACATGCCACACATGCCACTGCTACCCAGTCTGCCTCCAAACGCATCCATGAAGCTGGATGACATCATGGTGAAGATCAAGACGTCCCAAGCCTTCCAAGGCTAGCATTCCACTGAAAAGGGGCCATTCCCCCCAGGTCTAGTCTTGCCGAAGTGCCTTTGATGGAACGTCCTCTTCCTTTCAGGTGCAAAATCCTTGATCCATCTCCATCCTATCTTTACCCCCTGATGGGGTCTTAGCATCCATCTGGTGTGGTCTTCAGCCCCATGGAGGTTCGAACTAATCATCTCCCCATGTGTACCGGTCCAAATGGTACTTGTCCGTCGGGCATGGTCCTGCACATCAAAGGCTAGGCCCTCCATGGGCTCATTAGTCACCGTGATCATAGCAATGTTAATCACATCTTATCATCAATATTATTAAACATATGCATAAAAACCCTAATACATCAGTCAATATCTCAAAGACATTACAAAAACATGCAATACAATATTGGAGAAAAAGACAAGATGTCTTATTGGGCTAGTGTCCACAAGAAAAGGAAAGTTTCCAAGAAGATTTCATCCAAGCCATGTAAGTGAGGTGATGTGCCTAGGGGATGTCAATACATGTGGGTCCAGTGAGGGCCAAGGATGCATAATGTTATCTGTGGGTGCCTTTGTAGAAGGCGAGCTGTACCTGCCATGGATGCATTTTTTCCAAGCCCGTTCTTGCCTTTATTCTTTTATTTTCTTTTTCTTCTTTTTTTTCTTTTTATTCAAGAGATAACCAGAGGACACTGCCTTCGCATGGTGACGAAAGCTAACAGTGTTACCCACAAGTACTTTCACAGAGATGAGAAGCCTGGCTCGTGATGAGACCCCCTTTCCCTTGTCCATGCAACCAAAGGTCACTTCCCTGGCGTGGTAACCAGATGGTGGCAATGTCATACTGTTAGGTACCCATGAACCTAATAGGTTGGCTCGTGATGAGACCCCCTATCCTCTGACTAGGTCTTGTTTGTTATTTTCCGAGTCCCTCTTGTTTCTTGCTGAGAGGCCTTTTATTTCCTTCTCGAGGATCCCTGGATGAAGCATCTTGAGGTTTCAGTTTTAGGCTTTTGTCTTTTACCAGCTGCTTTTACCTTCTGGGCCTTTAGCCACTTCTTCCCATGAGATAAAGTGCAACCCTACAAACAGGTCAACCCAATGCCCGAACAAGATGAATGGGATAAATGAGCAGGAGATAAGATGAAACAATGGTGCTATGATGGGAGTGGACAATGGATTTTTAGAAATTCCCCAGTGGCAAACCAAAACCTACAGGCACAAGCTTGCTAGGGCACCCTGTTAATTCCCCAAAGCATGGTCAAGCAGGAAAATGTAAGATCCAAGCAATTGTTAGAGATAAAAGGAATTAGATGCATATTTTTAAAGGTTTTAATGATCAAAAGTGACAAATACCATGATACAGGGACCAATTACCTCATGGAGCAACAACCTCTTATGATACAAAACCAAGCCGATGGTGATGGATGTTGTTGCTACTGACAAGACAAAGCTGATGGAAGAAGAAAAGGATGGGCCCTCCGGGGCCATGCTCAGGTCAATCCTACTCTTGGTACTCCATGTCTAGGACCTGTGGGCCTCAAGACATGATCTCCTAGTTATCCCTAGAAATTGGGGATAACAATGAGCATTAACTATTCTTTGCCACCTATTATCAAACTTTTTAATGATTTATCCCATGGTGTGAAAAGTAGGAATTTTCCATGTGGAGATCCTCCTGGATCAAACCTCCCCACAAAAAACACTTTTGTTTCTCCAAAAGTATAGAGAGGAACTGTAACTTGAATATCTAAAACCAGCTTCTAGGAAGAGTCTTACATTCCATGATGCACTTCCCTGCTTCTTGATCTGCATAACAAATGTTTCTGAAAATGACACACCCTTCTTCTCCTTCACCTTTGTACTTCAAAATGAGGATGTCGATGCCAACACTTGCACCAATCCAAATCTACAGTTGATTCCTTGAACTTCATAACAAATGTCCTCAAAGTCCACACCCTTATTCTCCTTCACCGTTGTACTTTGGAATGAGGATGTCGATGTCGAAACTTAAATCAATGCAAAGTTGTAGATAACATTAAACAATAACAATTTCAAAGAAATACCATACTTTCCAAGAGTTTATAAAACACGCATAGTCAAGTTTACAATGATTGAAAAAACAAACCTAGGAAAAACAATGCCTTCTCACTCAACAATGGCTATAAAACCCATTACAATGTTGCCAATTTAGGCTTAGGAAAACAATGCCTCTCACTCAATAGTGGCTAAAAGACCCATTAAAATATGCCAACAAGGCTTACCAAGTTTATGCATAGAACAAAATGCCTCTCATTCTCATCGTCACTTTCAAGAGTGGCTAATTACAACCTTTTACATCATTAACATTAAGGTGAATAACCCCCAAATGTGCACTAGTGGGAACTCTATGGTTCTTAAAATCCCCCCATTACAAACATGTCAACATAATAAACAAGGAAAATTCCATCATCATCACACTTGTCTCGCAATTATGATACTTTTGACTATAAGCATGACTACTTTCGATTGAAGTGTCAAAATGGTCTCTTACTGCATTGTCTCGGTTTGTGTGTAAGGCCCAAACAATTAATTTCCTGCAATAATTCAGATCTTTTTGCCATGTTGTAGCACTCAAAGATCACCAAAATCTACAACATACATTCATCCTCTTGTAATTTTCAAAAAGAGGAAAAACTCATAAATGCATAAAACTTACATTGGTTTTCATGCCAATGCACTTAAAGTGTTGCTCAAATCTTGGCATACACATCACTAGCAGGTTCGTCTCATCATTTTGCAACTTTTGACTGTAAACTCGACCTGTTTTGAAAAGCGAAACTCTACCTCAAAAAATCGTGCCATGCATTAATGACAAAAGTGGGATTCTTCCATGAGCCCAAAAATTTGTTGCTCGGATCCAAATTATGACTGTACTAGCAGATTCGTGGAAAAACATCATGCAAAAATGTCTATAATTTCGTCAAATTATGACACTGTCACTTTTGGACTCCCTAGGCTCTCTGCCTCAATTTGTGTCCCATGCATTGATGACAAAAGTGGGATTCTACCATGAGACCTGAAAATCCGTTGCTCAGATCCAAATTTTGACCGCACTAGTGGATTCATGGAAAAAAAACGTGCAAAAATGATTGTACATTCGTCAAATTATGACACTGTCACTTCTGGACCCCCCTGGGCTCTCTGTCTCGATTTGTGCACCATGCATTAATGAAAAAATTGGGCTTCTACCATGAGCCCTGAAAATACACTACTCAGATTCAAATTTTGACTACACTAGTCAATTCGTGGTGAAAAATCATGCAAAATAATTCCACTTTCGTCCAATTATGTCACTGTGACTTTTGGACCCCCGAGGCCCTCTGCCTCAAAATGTGTCTCAAATAGGTTTTACATCCCGCATTAAATGCTTGTATGGATCTCAAAAAATGTGTAAATCATATGTTGACATCACTGCCATGTTTCATACTGTAATTGGGCCATGTGGCACATCTTGGGGGTGCCACGTGTCACTTTTCCATTGGGCCATTTGGTAACCTAAAAATTCCAAATTGGCATGCCACGTGGTAGCCTCTCATACTGCCATGTCAACATGATGACATAACCTACCAGCTGTGTACCATGTCAGATGATGATGTCAGTTCCACGTCATCCTGTACATCCTGCCATGTCATTGTACGGTCAGTGCCACATCACCCTATACAGTCTGCTCACTGTGCGTACAACTGCCATGTCATCAACCCAGCCAATGCCTGGGTTAGCGTCACATCAGCCTGTATGGATCTACGATTTCAACTGTACTATCTGTTGTGTAAGAGGCCCAGTCAATGCCACAATATTGGTCCAGTTAGTGCCTGCCTTAGTGCCACATCAACGTCGTACTACCACGTCACCCTGCTAACATCATCATCATGCTACCACCTTGACTTGCTGATGTCATCATCATACTGCCATGTCGGCATCTATACTACCACATCACCCTACTGATGCCATCATCATACTGCCACCTCGACTTGCTGACATCATCATCGTACTACTATGTCAACATCCTTACTTCCACGTGGCGTCAATATGGCTACCACATGCCACATTTTTATCAGTCCACATGGACCCCCAAAAGTGAAAATAATTGGGGACACGTGGCAACCTATTGTACTGTCACGTTAGTCTATTGACGTCAGTAGTACACATGTCTCTCTATAGTGCTGCCAAATCAGCATGCTAATGTCAGTGCTACATGAATTTCGCCAGTTTCGACTATTTTCTGAAAACTTTAGATGGCCATAACTGTGTCACCCTACCCTAACTCCATTTGACAAGACATTTACACCATTGGAAAGGTCTCTGTGAGATATTCAACATGGCACTAGTTTTGTCGAATTTTGGGCACTTTGTTTTTTGAGCTATTTTGGAACCCCATGGCTCAGTTTACTATGTTTCATGAATAAGTGATTTACCATGATGAATACTCTCAACTAACTCAAAAAATCTACCCATCCTTTCAGTCATCAAGACAAATAGGTCCTCCTTCTCGAGTTGTTTCTTTGTCTGTAGAAGACCTTCTTCCTCTAGTTAGATTCCTTTATAAGTTGTTTCGTCGGCTAATTCCTTCATAGGTACTTGTCCAAATTTCTTGTCATTCCTTGGACGCAACTATGGATAGAGTGTCCAACATGTGGCTTCCTAATGTCCACCCTTATCGCAATGGGTGCAAAGGTTCTTCTTTACCCAGGTTTTCTTGCCCTTCTTTTTCTCCTGATGTGAAGAAGGGTCTTCCTATCGTGGATTCTTCTTGGTTTCCATAATAATATTGTACAAAGCCATTATTTTCCAACACTTAGAGGTAGCATGGTTATTCAACCCACAAAATGTACATGGTGTTCTATGCCATAAACTTTGTTTTACATTGAAAATATTTTTATAATTAAAAGGAATATTGGGATGATGAGACTTTTTATATCTTGCTTTATTGTCTCTGGTGTAGGTCTGGCGAGGAGAGATTGCCTCAACTTATCCTTTTTAATACTCATCTCCCTTTGGAGATGGCTTACAATCACGGTCATCAGAATGGTATGATGTGCTCTCAGCCCGCACTGAGTCAGACTTGTCATTTGAGGACTTGCTTGACTATGTGGTTTTGGAGTTTTTTTCATTAGTGGTTTTGAATCATTCTCCAACATCCCTTACATAGCCCAATCCTGTATATCGAGGTAATTATAACACTTGGATGGGCTTCAAAATAACTTGGCCATTAGCTCCAAGGCCTCTTCCTTCATATCCCATATTCTTCATTAGCTTCAAGCCAATGCCTGTAGTGTGCTTTTCAAAAGCACCAAAATCATCATCATAATGAGAAGAACATGAAACTGAAGGAGTATTGTTTACCTCAATCACCGATTCTGAATCAGGTATGGGGGATGGATTTGTTAAGCCTTCATCACCTTGCAACTTTGTCAAAGCCTCTTCTGTGGCTTGTAATCGAAGTCACAATATCTAATTCTCTTCCTCTGCATCTCACAACATTTTATCCAACTCGACATTCTCCACTTGAATTCTTTGGTTTATTTCCTATAGCTCATTGAGCCATGTCTGCTTTGGTGTCTTTTCCATCTTGTATTCAACACCTACAATCCTTTCCAATCCTACTCTGATACCAAACTTGATCTGATCTAGGGTGACCTTGATATCAATCTGATCTGGTTCTAGGTTCACTTAATGAAAATATTAGTTATATGATCAATTTAATTGAATTTAATTGCATTAAAGGTGAACATATGTGCCTATGAAAGTATTGAATCAAAATTGAATATAACTTGGTGAATGTGTTGTTAGTCTCATAATCCATTACTTAATGCACTTAACAATCATAATTGCGGAAATAAAAACATGCATAAGAAAACATGAGACAAGATCAACACATAAAACAAGAGATCACCAAATTGTTAATAGAGTTCACCATGTATGGCTATGTCTTTGGATCCGCTGGAATACAAATGGCTTCATTATCCTTCCTTTACCGGGGCTGAAATCTTCTCACAAAATGTGGCACATTTCTTCAAACACTAGAAGGACAACATTCTCCCAAAAGTGGCTTGACTCTCCCAAAAGGGGCTTACATACAAACCACAAGCATGAGTACTTGTTTCTCTCCTCAAAGATCTCTCCAAAAGAGCCTCCAAAAGGGCCTACAAAATCTCTCCCAATAAAGGGGTTTAAATAATTTTTCCAAAAAGACAAGATCCATAAATTTAGGATCCAATAACTACTCAAGGACAAAAATGAGAAAGACCCTTAAATTCCTCCTTGAGACTAGGAATCCACTTGTAATAAAGTGAGGAAAAGTCCAAGCCAACCCATGAGACCATTAACTTCTTCCTTAAAACTAGGAAGCTAATTTGTGAGTTGGTTTCTCACATACAACTAATTTCCCATTAAAAGTAGGAAACTAATTTGTGAGTTGGATTCTCACATAAAACTAATTTCCCATTTTTACAAATAATATGTGAGATTTACACTCACTCCAAGTATTCTTTTTTTCCCCTTAAAATTAGGAAACTAATTTGTGAGTTGGTTTCTCTCACAAAACTGATTTCTCCTTTTACAATTAAATGAATAATACGTAAGATTCTCAAACTCACTTGAAGCATTAATCATTTTTCCAATGTTCATGACTAATACATGAGTTTCTCATACTCATTTTAAGTATTAATCATTTTTACAATTTAATTAATTCATTTATGCACATTAATTATTGTTTGCCACCTATTATCAAACCTCTTAATGATTTATTCCATGGTGTGGAAAGTAGGAATTTTCCATGTGGAGATCCTCCTAGATCAATGTTTTTTTTTGTAATTAAAAAGAAGATCCTTGTATTAATATCGTTTGTTATCTATACAATGACAAGTGTTAGCCACTTGTTCTGCCACAAAAGGGAAACCAGAATAGGTGTCTGCTATTAAAAACTCAGAGTTTGACGCATCACCGCATGAGCTAAAACTGTATGAACAAAATTGACTGAATAAAACTGTATGCTCTAACTATATGAACAAAATTGTATGGACGGTATGGAATTGGTCACTATGACCATCTAGTTTGCACCAAGAGCAACCAAAAAACATAATCCTGCAATGAGAGCAAACAAAGAACATAAACCTGGAGGCTTTATTCCACAGGCAAGCTCGGGCGGCCATGGATGTTGTAGACAGGGGATTACTTTTGGACACACGTTGGGCATCGCGTCCACGCAGGAACATCCGCTAATGCATCAAACAAAATGTCCAGTCTTTGATTGAGGATGAACTATGAGTGCAACTGACCATCTTGCTTTTTCTGAATTTCAAAGATAAGTTGGAGGTGCTCCTCCGAGAGTCGATTTGCACAGAGTAGAGGCCGCTACACTTCATTGTCCTCGCTAGCGATCACCATGTGCTCCTCCACTTGCTAGCTTGGGGGGATTTCCTCCTCCACCATGGAGCTGCCATCGCCATACACCAGGTCTTGTGGATTGATTTTTTGGGGGGGCAGAAGACTAGTGGAAAAAGGAGTGTGCTCGCTCGGTGGTGGTGCTTCCTCTTTAGCCATGCAATTTCCATGGATGGAGAGAGGGGGTGAAGAAGGAGGATCCGATGACCCCTGGCTATTATGCATGGGGCCAGAGATGTGAGCAACAACGAGAGATAATTGGGAGGGGGAAAGTCTCCCAGGCCTAGAGAGGGCGTTGTAGTACAAAAAAACTCTCTTTGACTTCCCCCTGTATCTTGGCATGGTGGAAAGAATGCAGAGATGGAGGGAGGAAGGCAGAGGGGAGGTTAGAAATTTCTCAAGAGAGCTCAAAAGAGTCGAAGCACAGGTGAAAAAGCAAAGGGAAATGTAGAGAAATCTCCTGTGAGGGCCGAGGGACAGAAGCGGAGTAGTGTAAGGGTAAGGAGAGAATTCACCTCAGAGAGAAATGGAGAAAATGCAGTTTCATAGGGCAGAGGTGAGAAAAATCTTAGAAGAGACAAGGAGCAAGAGAAAATGCAGAGGGGGAATGAATATTTTCACCAGGGAAATTGCCTGCTTAGTACACCACGAATTGACGGATAGGCTAGCTATGAGAGCCGAGGTGATGGCCACCCTAGGCCTGGTATGCTTGGCCTGGCTTGCATGAGGGGACATTAACCCTACAAGGTTGTCCAGGTGCATTACCATTACTGTCCGCAGGGTGCGAGCCATTCTGTAGTTATGAGTGGAGGGCTGGAAGTCGGGGTTAATAACTCCCCTGGTCACCTCATTCCAGTTGTCCTCTGACACTGACCAGGTGGCACCCCATCCGAGGGCTCCTAGATCAATGTTAAATCTACTTTCTTAAATGGATATTTGAAAGATGAAGTTTATGTTAAACATCCTCAAGGTTTTGTTGCTAAAGGTAAAGAAAATAAGGTTTATAGGCTTAAAAAGGCTCTTTATGGTCTTAAACAAGCCCCTAGAGCTTGGATATCTAGAATTGATAACTATCTTCACGATCATGGCTTTGATAAATGTCCTTCTGAGAGTACCCTGTTAAAAAAGGTTGTGGGATCAATTTTCATCATTGTTTTCTTACATGTAGATGACTTAGTATTTATGAGAACCTCACCCCCACTTATGAAGGTGCTCAAAGAGGCAATGAAATATGAATTTGAGATGTATGATTTAGGAGAAATGTAATATATTTTGGGTATGAAAATGAAACAAACAGTTGTAGGTATATCCATTGGTCAATCCAAACATGTTGCATACTTGTTGAAGAGGTTTGACATGCAAGGTTGTAAACCTGTGAACACTCCCTTAGTTGTTGGGAATAAATTGATGAAGGAAGATGAAACTCCCCTTTGTAATGTCACTATTTATAGATCTATGATTGTTAGTCTTATGCATCTGACAACTACTAGACCAAACATCATGTTTGTTGTGAGTATGATTGCTAGGGTCATGCATCCACCTCATGAGTCTCATTGGTGGGCAGCCAAAAGAATCCTCAGATATGTAAGTGGTAGATCATTTTTTGTATTGTTTATAATGCTACTAATGATTCAAATTTTGTAACATACACAGATGCAGATTGGGAAGGTTGCTTGGATGATAGAAAGAGCACTTCTGGATATGCCTTTCTCTTTGGAGGAAATCTGATTTCTTGGAGCAACAAAAAACAACCCATTGTTGCTTTATCTATAACTAAAGCAGAGTATATTGCAGCATCATAAACAAGTACACAAGCCATCTGGATGAAAATACTATTTGAAGGCTTGGGAATGAAAGTCAATAAGCCAATCAAAGTATATTGTGACAATCAAAGAACAATATCCATGATGAAGAATCCTGTATTCCACATCAAGAGAAAACATATTCATATTTGACATCATTTCGTTTGAGATCTTGTACAACAACAATTCATTTCTTTCGATTTTTGTCAATTTGAAGTTTAGCTCGTAGGCATTTTTACTAAGGCTCTTCCAAAGGATAAATTAGAAAATCTTAGACTACTATTGGGAATTAAAAAACATGACATCAAGGGGGAGATTGAAATAATTGAGTCCTAGTTTTTAGGCATTCCATGGACATCTGGACGATTGATGAAGTCTAGATTTAAATTTTAAAACCACAAAGTGTTTTGAGTTAGATTGCCACGTTTGTTTCATCAAACAACATCATTGGCTCCTTGTTGGGCGTTATTTAATATAATTGTTTGTTCTATCTAGAGTGTGAAAAAGGATTGAGTGCGCTTGTGTTACTGTATTTTTTTTGTAGAGTGTTTTTTGCAACAGAGTGCCCCTGTGTTGTTGTATGTTGTATTTTTGTTGTAGTGTTTTTTATGCAACATAGTCTCGTTATCCTGCTATATTTTTCTAAAATAGAGTTGTGTTTAGTGTGATTTATTTTACTGCACTAATCTACAATGTATTGACTTTGATGCATCTCAATATAGAAATTTCATTAGTTTTTTTTTTATTAAAACTGAGCCTTTAAAACAATGTTTTTTGTACTCTACTGAGCAAGTGTTTTTTTAGGAATTTCTTATCTAGATAGATTATGAGTTTGTTGGGATTGATTTTTAACTGTCATTTAAAACCATTTTTTATCAGATTCTTCATGAAGATAGAGAGTTGTTGGCACTCTATTGTTAGTTATATTTGAACTACAACTAGGAAATAATGTTGGATTCACTAAAATTTAACTTTAAAAAATGCTTACAAATGGTGATATTAAGCTAAATTACAGTGGTAGAATCAACTAACGTAATAATTCTTTGATGGGTTAAAGAACATAGTCCCAGAAAGGCCAAGGAAATGTAGTAGTATATATGAAAATGCTCAAATGACCTCGTCACCTTCTATCTATAAGAAAATACAATGTCCGTTGCAGATAGGAATTCATCTTTATAAAATCTAACAGAGAGGCTTTGAAATTATTATGCAAATGAATGGAAATGGAAATTAATGAACTAATTACCATCCTTTAAGAGAATTTTTCCAACAAATAGGTGGTCAACTATGCTCTTTCCCGCTTCAACAAAGATGTTCATCTTGTCGGCTTCTTGACCGAGTCTGTAGGGGTATTCCTTCCCTTAGTTATTTTTAGCAGATCAAGAAGATTGGGATTGCCTCTTATGTTGTTTTGATGATTGAGTGATTTGTGATGCAACTTGATGACTAGATTGATAATGGAACTGGAATAATGATTCTATTGGTGATGAACTACTCTTCCATTTGTATGATTATGAATGAATTAGTATGAATTAACTGGACTATATTCTCTATGATGAACTTGAGTTCCTGATGCAATGATTGACCTCTTGATGACACGTTGCAATGATGATCTCTTAAATTGCAATCTCTATGCATGTGATCCTGACAAGTCACTCGTATGTTCGACGTGTAATTAAATTGTGAAGGCATTTAGGATATTGCATTGTTGAATGATGGCATACATTCTCATGAGATCCAAAGACTATTGGATTGTCTGATCTAGATTATTTTTGAAATGAAATGAAAGTAGAGATATTACAATGAAACACTCATGAAAATTGCTAGAAACAAAGAAATACAACAATAATTGATTTCTATTAATGAAAGAATTGTAAAGAGACTGCAAAAATACAGAGTGCAAGACTTGCTAGAATGGTGGCAGCTTTATCTCTGAGAAGAGATTTGATAGCTACACTCATTCGCAAGAAGATCATTACAATGAGGCTTTGAAGGCCTTTTTATGATAAATAGGAATGTCAAAACCCTATACATCAAAAAACTTAACCCTTGGAAATGAAACGTCAAAAGTCATGTGGGCCTCGTTTGGGTAAGTTAGTACATTAACTTCTCGGGGTCGTAACTTTTACATACGATCTTCGTTTAAGGTGCGTTATAGCCTGTTGGAAAGTTCTTTTTGAGAAATAGGCATTACGCCATCAAACTCTAACTATGTCTATGGTTTGACTGTGGCGAGCCAAAAAAACATTGTTTAGGGGCCCAAAATGGCCCTGGAAGTACAATAAGATGTGACGACATGAAAACATACAAAATAAGATAGATGGATTAGGTGGGATGCCACCATTATCCACCTGGAATATGTGTAGGGCTTCAGACAGCCCCGAACGTGTAGGACCCACAATTACAAAGAAGTACAGAAGAACGTGTTGTACTAAAAACTGACATGAGGAGCCAGTTGGAACAGGTGGGTGGCCACCAGTATCCACCTGGATCAATCCTCCTCCCTTAGGAAACAATGGTCTCCATTGCGTTGAGTGCCCAGGGATGAGGGGAAAGAATTTTCTAAATCTGAATCTTGGTGAGCTGTGTGCTTTCTTGGAGAAGTTGTGTTGCTTTGTCTGTGGAAGATAGTCACACACCCATTGTTGTCAGGGTTGAATATGCTCCACCAATCTGTTGTCTCTGGTTTTGATGGGGCATTGTGTAAGCACCATTGTAGGTGAAGAAACAATATGTTTTTTGTTGGATAGAAGGTGTTGAGGCTACAATGGTTGTAGCAGTCTTCTATGCATCCTTTGGACAGACTGTGAAGAGGATGAATTTTGCAGTATGAGAGATTACGTTGCGGCATTGTTTTGGTGGAGAAGTAGTAAGAACTACCTCTGGTATCCTATAGAGATGACCTTCCAGAGTAATAATGACACTACGGGGTCTAGACTCATAGACAACATGACGTCTCCACATGTATGGTTGGCCCAAAACAACATCACATACATCAAAAGAGGAAACATCACACACTACCTCATCCTTGAAGGGTTGGATGCCATACGACAGGCGACATTGTAGGCTGACATGGATATGTTGTCCTTGGTTAAGCCACCCGATGTTGTATGGTTGCAGATGTGGTTTTTTCGACAACCCCAACTGTTTGATGACCTTAGTTGAGATGAGTTTCTCCTAGTTGTCATTATCAACAATGAAATGCAATGAGGTCCCCTTGACCCACATATGTGAATGGAAGAGGCGCTCCCCTTATTCATGATCTATTGATTCTTCTAGTTGAATCGCTATGGTCGCGATAGTAGTAGTGGGGTCTGTGTCGATGATCTGTCTATTTTCAATATCTTTTAGATCGGATTCAGAATCAGGGTTTGGCTCCGTGTCTTTGACCTTGGCCACGAATTACTGTTTCGAGCGACATTCATCGGTGTTGTCCCAGGGGATTTTGTGGAAGTCACACCACTTCCCAGTGTTATTCTTCGTCTTCCATTTACCTTTTTTTTCTTATGTCGTGGACTAGTTGTCTAGAGGTTGTTGGTTAGGTTCTTATTTACCATGCTTTGGTTGTGCAATATTTGTGAACCCGAATTCCCATTTTTTCTGGTGCCTAAATTTCTGCTTGATTTTGACAACATATCGATAGGCAACTCCCGATGATGAGATCTTTAGGAAATCCATTTCGGTTTGGATGTACCTATGCAGAGTCCCATGGTATTTCAGAACCAGATGTCGCTCGGAGTCTTTGATACCCAACTTGGTGCGCAAGGTATGGAAAGTGTTTGTGAACTACGACACTATTTGGCTCTTCTCTTTCTTTAGTGTGATCCATCCCATGTACTAGTCTTCATAGTTATCAACAAGATAGTAGTGTTCTTTGACCACATCCACAAAAAAATCTCAAGCGGGCTCAAACCCATATATTCCAGATTCCTTTGTGGAAATTTTCTCCCAGTAAGTTTCCCACCAATGTTTGACATGGGAGAGAGCCTTGAGGAGTGCAAAGATGATCTTTTCCCTGTCGAAATTTTTTTGAATAGAGAAATAACCTTCTAATAGATTTAACCATTTTTCTAGGGCATCTGCATCTATCTAACCATCAAATATGGGAATATCAAAATTAACTTGTACCTTGAAGTGAGAGGTTCCTCCAAAATGGCCACTTGATGAAGATGCACTTGTTTCTATCGGCAGGCGTTGAAGAATGTGTGCAAAATTCTCCATCTTTTCATCCCTTTGTCGCACGAGAGATTTCTCAAGCAACATGTTAATAGAATCTTCTGCTCCATCGTCTTTCTATTTTGCTGCCATTGATGGTTTCTTAGGCGTGCGAGGGTGATTTTCCTCAAGAGAAAAAAATGTGAGACCCAACTGGCTATACTCGGACCTCATCGAGGACATGCGTTGAAAAACGATCAAGAGAAACCTACTCTGATACCACTGATCCAAATTATTTTATGAACAAAATGAAAGCAAAGATATTACAATGAAACACTCATGAAAATTTCCAGACACAAAGAAATACAACAATACTTGATTTCTATTAATGAAAAAATTGTAAAAAGACTGTAAAAATACAAAATGCAAGACTCGCTAGAATGGTGGCAGTTTTATCTCTAAGAAGAGATGTGATGGTTGCGCTTATTTGCAAGAAGATAATTACAATGAGGATCTAAAGGAATTTTTATGATAAGCAGGAATGCCAAAACCCTAGACATCCAAAAACCTAATCCTAGGAGATGAAACGTCAAAAGTCATGTGGGCTTCGTTTGGGTAAGTTAGTAGATTAACTTCCCGAGGTCGTAACTTTTGCATACGATCTCTGTTTTAGGCGCGTGATAGCCTGTTGGAAAGGTCTTTTAGAGAACTATGCATTACACAGTCAAAATCTAAATTTGCCTACATTTTGACTGCGACGAGCCAACAAAACTTTGTTTAGGGGCCCAAAACGGCCCTGAAAGTAAAGCAAGATGTGTTGACATGAAAACATATAGAATAAGCTAGTTGGATTAGGTGGGAGGCCACCAGTATCTACCTGGAATATGTGTATGGATTTAGACAGCCCCGGAAGTGTAGGACCTACAATTACAAAGAAGTACAAAAGAACGTGATGTACTAAAAACTGACAAGAGGAGCCAATTGGAACAAATGGGTGGCCACCAATATCCACCTGGATCATTGTGGTTGCATGTTTCAACTCAAAAGATTGTTCTTCACTACAAACCAAAAAAATTTCAAGAGGACATTATGATGTTGGTTTTCACTATAGTATTGAGTTCATATGAAACGGATTTGAACATTTTGTAATTAGTTATGCAAAAACATTCGTGAAGAATAGCCTTAGAGGTCCTTTTATTTACTTACCATGTAGAAACTTTAGCGTTCATTTACTAGCATCCAACTCTTTTATGTAAAACCGGAAAACCACAAGTGTATGAAAATGAAAAAATATCCCACTTATTTTCTTTCTTCCCCCTCAACCTCTAAACTATCTCAACCTCTAAATTACAAGCAGAAGAAGATCCTGACTGGCTAGAATGATGTCAACCCACGGATAGAGAGCTAATGTACAGTGAATTTCCAAGGCTCTGCATGCTTTCTAGTGACAATGAACATTATAAAAGAACTTAATTTTGGGATATCTAGAGGTAAGTGCAGTAAAATCATTGGTTGACCTTCCATGAGTAAATCCCACGGAAGGGTGTAGTAGTTCCAAATATATCCATTTATTTCTTTTACCCAGCTTTTCAAATAACCAATTTCAGATGTGAGTTTACCTTGTTTCAGTTCCCACTACAAACGTAGGTGGGTAAATTTAGTTGGTTCAGTATAAAGTCCATTTGTTGTTGGTGGATAGATAGCTTATGATTCAATGGAAGGCAAGGTTGTTTCATTTTGATCTGATAGATCTAGATCAATTCATACTTTTGCTTCAATAGTTGCGTATGTTTCCCCTTCCTTCCATTTCTGCGCCTAGATCTACGTCACGAGATAAGAATGAGAAGAGACTCACCAACCATCTTTGTTACAAAACCAAGTATTCGAGCATGAGACTAACCAAGTATTAGACCATGTTACTCACGGGTA
>ML843667.1:0-25942 GCA_009831015.1 Picea engelmannii | reverse complement strand
TTTTATTTATATATTAGTTATGGAATGTTAAAATAGGTCACTAATATATAATATTAAAATAATTAAATTGTTGAACTACTTGATATTAATTTTTAGTTATATAAACATATTAATTATTTATTTAATATAAATCATTAAACTATTTAATAGTAATTTTAAATTTTATTTAATCATAATGATTATTTTCTTAACTTAAATAATATAAAAATAATCTAATTACTTAATATTAACTCTGAAATACACAATCACATCAATTATTTTTCCAACATAAACCATACATAAGTTATTTAACAATTTAACTTTAACTTTAAATTCTATAATCATATTATTTTTTTCCAAAATAAATAATATATAAAAACTAAAACTAAAAAAAAAACAAAAACTTAATATCCAAAAAAAACATCCAAATAAGAAAAAACACTCCATAAAATCACAAATATCCAATTGTAATGAAAGAATATGGTCTTGAAAACCCTCTCCAAGACATCAATAAGAGAAAAAACTCCATAAAAATCACAAATATCTAGTTCTAATGAAAGAGCAAGATTTTCTTAACCTTCTCTAAAATTTGTAAACACAGAGGGAAATTTTGTTATAAACTCTTAATTCACAAGATAAACAATAAAGTTATCTTTCCAAAAATTGAAAGTATAGAACTTTCACTCTTTTACGAGGAAATTAAAGTTAAAAAAATATGTATACACAAATTAAAATCTCATAAATCCCTCTATTTAAAAAAAATAAAAAATGTAAAGAATCATTTAACAAATATCCTTTTAATAATTTATAAATTGAATTCTTCACTTTGACACAAATTTTTAATTCATTAATGTAAAATTCATTTAACAATTATTTATTTAAAGATTTATATCAATTGAAATCCTCAACTTAATAAAAAAACAAATAATATAAAAAAAATGCTTCATAATATAAAACACAATACTTATTAACAATTAAAACCATGAATATCATTCATAAAAATGAATTAAATTAACCTATGGTTAAAAAGTAATGCAAGCAAGCACTATAATCTCCCCTTATTGCAATTCTAATATATATTTTCTAAGTTTCAATTAAACTTAGCTAAAATGCCACTATTATTATTATTATAAATAAATTGTGTACATATAAATATATTATTTCAATAAAATACTTTTCATTGCATTATAAAGAGGAGAAATCCATTCTCAAAATATACAATTACATTAATTATTTTTCCAACATAAACAATATATAAAAATATAAAAATATACAATCACATTAATTATAAATATTAAGAAAAGTTTTTCAAGATCACCATACTTTTGTTGAGTTAAGAAGTTAGGAAGGTTGATAGTGTGACAAATATTTTGAAAATGAGATCTAACATGGGTATAGGATGGACAATCTAAAAGAAAGTGATTTTCATCTTCAACTTCTTAATGTCACAAAGGTGACACACTCTTTCATCCCATGGCTTTTTAGGAATTGACCAACCCCTAGTTTGACTATGGAGCTAGTGAGAATTTGTTCTTATCTTAGCAATGCCTATTTTTTTCTTTACACTTGGAAAAACAAATATATAATTTTGATCTTCTAGATTAGAGTTGATTACATCCTTATAATACCTTAATATATAAGTTATTTAACATTAACTTTAAATTCTATAATCATATTATTTTTTTCCAAAATAAATAATATATAAAAACTAAAACTAAAAAAATAAAAAAGAAAAACCTACATCCAGACACTCTATATAAACAAAAATATCCAATTTTAATGAAAAAATATGATCTTAAAAACCTTATCCAAAACATTAATAAGAGAAAACATTCCATAGAAATCACAAATATCTAATTCTAATGAAAAAGCAAGATCTTCATAACCTTCTCTAAAATTTGCAAACATGGAGGTAAATTTGGTTATAAACTCTCTTTATTCACAATGTACACAATAAAATTGTCTATCCAAAAATTGAAAATATAGAAGTTTCACTATTAGGAAATTAAAGTTGAAAAAATTTATGTATATACAAATCAAAATCCCATAACTTTTTCTATTTAAAAAAACAAAAATAAAAAAATACAAAGAATCATTTAACAAATATTTTTTTAATAATTTATAAATTGAATTCTTCATTTTGATATATATAATATAAAATTTATTTAACAATTGTTTATTTAAATATTTATATCAATTGAAATTATTACTCTAATATAACAAAATTATATAAAAAACAACAAATAATATAAAAAATTACTTCATAAAATAAAACACAATAGTTATGGACAACTAAAACCATGAGTGTCATTCATAAAAATGAATTAGGTTTTCCATATGTTGTAACCTATGGTTAAAAAGTAATGCAGGCAAGCATTATAATCTCCTCCTTATTGCCGTTATAATATATTTTGTAAGTTAAACGAGTTAAAATACAATTATTATTATTATAAATAAATTGTGTACAGATGAATTTATTATTTCCAATAAAAGGCTTTTCATTACATTACAAATAGAAGAAATCCATTATCTTTATTTTTTCTTTTCTTTTCTCGATTTCTTGTTTACATTCTTTTTCTATAATAAAAGGGAAAAAGTAAGAGATAGAACATGCTATATTATTTTTGAAACTGAAGACATAGATATGAAAAAAAAAAAAAAATTACAAACCACCAACTTACAAATACAATAGCTAAATCAAGTAAAATAAGCAATATATCATTCTTATAATTTTTACATTAAAATTATTTAATTGAATGTTGTTTTCAGTTTTCAACATTTTAAATACAAAATATTAAACATCATCAACTAAGTAAGTTGTAAAAAACTCAACTTCTCTAACTACACTCACTTATCCTAAAAGAGAACCTAAAATATTATAACAGTGCTAACCCTTCTAAAAGCCAAGCTGACATAGTAAGCAAATAAGAATTCACATATATAAAATTTAAGGAAATAGTAAAAATAAATAATTGACTGCTGTTTTGTTTTATTTTATTTAAAATAAAAAATATTAAACATTATCAGCTAAATAAGTTGTAAAAAACTTAACTTCTCTAACTAAACTCACTTATCCTAAAAGAGAGAACCTTAAATATTATAATAGTGCTAACCCTTCTAAGAGCCAAGTTGATATAGTAAGCAAATAAGACTTAGCAAATATAAAATTTACCAGCTTATGTAGTAGGAAATAGTAAGAATGATCTATAATCAATTTAGCAAATTCTTCCTCTCAACTGGTTATAAAGCATTCTAATCCTTTTATAATATTCATTAAAACATGTGAAGTCCCTTGAAGCCATAGAGTTGTTGATTTTAAAGGGAAAAATCCAAGCTGAGAGATTTCAGTATGATTTACAAATGTGATGATTTCAATCTTTACATCTATTATATGAAACTTTCATGCCCTCAAAATCCAAGAGAGATAGATAACATGATAACATTTTCCTTCTCGGTTTCTTCTCTTTCTCTTGTTTCAGACTGTTATATTCTTTCAACCTTAAAATGAGACGAATCTGGATGTACGAACAAAGATTGTCACCACATAAGAATTTTCCATCGAGAAATGAAGGGGACTTTCACTGTCAACCGAGGAATAATCATTTTCACTACTGGAGTTTTGAGTTGCAATCTTCTTTATTAAAAGACTAAAGAAGACTAGCTCTTGCTAGTTTTCAGTTGCTTATTTGCAGAAAAATAAAAATAGACTAACTCTTTATTGCACAGAGAGTTGAGTGCTTTACAACTTAACATGAGGGAGATGTCATGTAAATTACTTACAATAAAAAAAAAATTCAGTAAAAAATAAATAACCACATAAGTAATGTATTTATATTGATGATAATGATGATGATGATTAACGTCCACTAAGACCTAATTGGTCTATCGGACCTTCAGAGGGTAAGTGATTACTTGTGATTCTTTAGAATTTTGTTTAGACAATTTAAAAGAAAGTTATTTTCATCTTCAACATTCTTAGTGTCACAAAGATGACACACTCTTTCATCCCATGGCGTTTTAGGAATTGACCAATGCCCAGTTTCACTATGGAGCTCGTGAGAATTTGTTCTTATCTTAGCAATGCTTATTTTTTTTCTTTACACTTATAGATAATTTTGATCTTCTAGATTAGGGTTGATTACATCTTTATAATACCTTAATTTTCTTTTTTCCTCTAACTCTTTATCACACCACATTTTTTCCTTAAATTTTGATTTGACTTTTTTTTTAATAGTATCTTTATTCTGCAAAATGGTTTCTTCCATGATTCCCCAATAGTTTTGCCAAGACGGCTTCTTTATGCCATCCTCGCTTGAGTCAATGGTGGTTATGACTTGATTTGGAAGCAATTTTAAGTAGCCTCTTGTTTTCCATGTTGTTTAACTTGTTCTTATACATTAGTTATCTAGTCATAGCCATGCTCTCAATGGGGGAGAGGCTTGTTTCTACGAGAAGGATGGGATAGGGCGTATTTCCTTTAATTTTGAGATTGTAGGTTATAAAATTCTTTTGTATTTGCTCTATCTTTCTCCAAGATCCACGAGAGATACTACAGCCCCAGACTTCACATCCATAAAGAATAACAGGTGTAACAAGAGCCTCAAAGAGGAGTTTCTTCTTATCCCAACTCCAAAGTTCAGTTGATTTACAATTGTTTTCAAGCTCATAATAAGTTTTTCATCCCCCAACAATCCTTTTCTCAATGCTATAATTCCAATTAAGCTTGTGGTGAATATCAATTCCAAGATATTTATATGAAGTCACTTCCTCCAAGTTGTTGTTGTCATATACCAAGGTATCATAAGGGATCTTATTGGATTTAATAATCATGACCTTAGTCTTATCAGTATTAACAGTCATACCCATATTGGAGCAAAAATCCTTGAGGATTCTTAGTTGGTTTTCAAGATCATAATAAACTCAGATATATCAAGCACCTAGAGGATTCCCATTTAGTAAGACATATTTTTTTTATCATTTAATATATGATGGAATTAATACATGACATGAAATTAAATGATAAAAGATTTATATATTGATAAATTTGATCCATCTAGGTTCTTGATAGATCTGGGTTTAAGATGGGTTTAAGATAGTAATACTATTATAAGTACATTTGTGGGATATTAGGGAATACCCATAATTTCACTAGATTTTGATAAATACCAAAATCCTTTTGTTGAACCACCCTCTCAATACATTATTCATGAGAGAAATCCTTACCATATAAAACAATTTATATTTCCACCCACACTCATTGTAAGATGTAACATGCAATATTACTCATTCATTATTTAAAGCTTAACTTTTCATAAAATCAATACAACAATGCCCATTTGCTTGTCATTTCCTTACCATTTTTTTCATCTATCTTGTTTCTTGGATTAATATGATTAAATTTAGAAAAATATTGCACACAAATGAACTATTTTGTATTCTATTATCATCACATATTTATACATCATGTTTAGGCTTAAGATAGATAAGATATATTAGCCATACAATCCATTTGTTGAGATAATATCTCAACCACACACATAAATAGGGTCAAGATCTAACAAACTCTTAACCAAACATTTTACATAGAGATTACAATAATTAAAATCAAATATTAAGGATAAGACAAGTAGGACTTAATATCTCCAATATCCCTCTTTAATTAATACTTGTCTTAATATTTTTTCTGGTTGAGTCTTCATCAACATCTTTATCCACTTATGAAATTTCGTAGACTAAGCTCCATCTTAATCTTTTGTGTGGTTGAGTCTTCATTAGCATCTTTATCCAGTTTTGAAATCTAGTAGACTAAGCTCCATCACAACCATCCATCTTGTAGAGTAAGCTCCATTACAACCATCCATTATGAGATACCACTTGATCCAATGAAGATAAAATTGCTTCATACCATCAATTTTGTACATTTGTAATGATTGGACTACTAGCCATGTTCTATTGACATACTTCCATATGCGGACATACATGGCCTAAAACTGTATTCACTAGTTATCTAGGAAAGAAATCTAGATATTGAATGATGTATCCAGAGTCAATCTTACAACATGCCACATTCATCTATATTCATCATCATTTATTTCACACAAGCTCACAAGTATACAAAGATCAAAAACTGTAGAGACAACCTAATAGCAATGTTTTTGGGGAACTGCACTCACCAAGAACCACAAGATTTTAAGTTAAGTTAACTTGCAATAAATTCAAATAAATAAATTATTTTCTTTTAAGTTAAGTTAACTTGCAATTAATTCAAATAAATAAATTATTTGCTATTAAATAAACTAATATAATTGCCCCAACAATATACCAACAATAGCAATTGTTGAAGAGAATCATGATAATTGTGAACATTGTCATCCTTATTAGTCCCTGCCCTTCGGGCGGGTAGGGACTAATAGTAATCGAATTTATTTTTTCTATTAAACTTGCATGCAAACCAATGAATTATTAGTCATTTAACCTAAGTTTTGGAAAATCCATAAATTTTTGAAACTGCACTTTGCCTTTTTATCCTAAGTTGTAAGTTGGAGGTCTTATTTGGCCTCTTCCCGAGGTCGAGGGAGAAGATAGCTTAGTCTATGTTGATTTAATGCATGCATTTTCATAGTGGATTTTGTCCAACAAAGTAATGCTAGAAATAACTCTAGCATTAGTGCTTAACATTAAATGTTAAAGATTGAATCTCTTTGCAATGCATAGTAGCATAGTCCATAGTGAGTTGATCTACGACTGCCACCTACACCGCCATGCAAACTTTCCACCTACACTGTCGTGCAAACCTGCCACCATGCAAACCTCTCATACCCCTTTTGTACTTACCTATTAGTTGAATCCCAAGCAACTATGTCCGGAGCTGTGTGACTTGAGATGCGATGGAAGTTCTGGACTAAGTACAAGACGAGTTGCTTACTCTCCTCCAACATGCATGAATAATTCTCTGTTCTCAGTGCAATTCCGAGGAAAAACCTTCGCTTCTCCTCAACAACACACTTATCATACTTTTTTTTTACAAGGTAGTTCCGAGAAAAGATGACAAGAAAGAACTCAAGATTCGTGAAACTGTAAGGGGGCATTGAGGTTTAGAAGAATGCTCCTATACTTAATACAAGAAGAATGCAAAGGGAGAAGGTACATACCTTTCCTCTTCCACAATGGCGGGCTTGTCTGTGAGTCTCTCATCATTCTCAAATATATCAAGGCTCTCCTAATTTTGTAGTATATCTTATGAAGACTGCTTTGAAGGGCCTAAGAAGGACTAAAATTAGTCGTTCAAGAACAGGAAGGAGGAGGCGGTTGAAATCACCTATTCTCTTACCGCTTTAGCAGTCTTTTGTCCCAATCATTGGTACCACTATTATCAAGCCCAAGCTATTGGTGGAACCTCCTTGCTCTCACCAAGGCTCCAAAAATTCACATTCTCCAGTTCTTATTCCTTTTTTCCTGGTTCATACGGGTCACATGTGCATATTCCGCTTGTCTGATTGCATCGGCTGGGTAGGGAATTGCCAGCCTCATTAAATCCTCTTTTTAACTGTCCGAGCTCATTATCTACAAGAGTTGATACTTACAGTTGGTTACGCTAAGTAGATTGTGGCATATTGATTAGCTAATGCTCTGTTGTTAATGTCTGATACTTGTTGTATTTGGTTTGATATCGGTATACATGAATCGTTAATGGACACACACATTGGGAATCACTTTACATACCCCAACATTGGACTTATTTATTCAGGAAACATTGTTAGTTCTTATTTCTATTTTATCTCCCAAGGCCTTGTTTTGCACCGACCCATAAACTATTCCAAGTGCAATCTATAAATTTTTAGTTTCAGCTCTAAGCTGCCAATCTCTAGTAAGCTTGGATCATTTTAGATGTAATGTTGTTTAAATTCAGTAGATAATTTAATACTTTGGTAGAGAACGAGGGATTTTTAAGGCCTAGCAAGATTCTATTTTGATCTAGCTATTATATATACATATATATTTTAGGGTGTATATTTATTATTTATACAAAACATATAAGAATACATGTCTATCTGGCAACCAATAATTGTCGATTGAGTCCAATCTTCAGGAGTGTGGACCTATAGATTTAACCTACCTATCTTCAACTTGACTTTTTTTATATGCCTATAATGTTCATTTCAGAGAACATCTACTGAGTTATGGCCTCATAATAGTGTCCTGGCCATAGTTTCCAAAATTTAAAAATAACAGATTGAAACAGATTTCTATAGTATGCTTGCTTACATCCAGATTTATACAAAATTCTAAATATTGGATTCATCATATTCATTTCAGAGTGCCACACAAAATTCCATACATAATAGAAATTGAATTTACCCGAGATAATGGGTAAAATGCATTTACCAGTCATTTTCTAAGTTCATTAGTTCAAAATTTCCAATATAATGCTATGTTATTGCTGTAGAATTCACCAGTACAATGCAAGATTCATGCATATAAAATTACCAGCTACTTTATAGCCATGTTTGCCCCTCACTTGAAGAGAAAAGTGAGGCTTAAAGAGAAACCCTGCCCTCTCGTCCTCTCCCTAGCCAAAAATATGCCTTCAGTCATGTTGATCAAGCAAATATGTCGACTGAAAATGGATAATTTCAATTCTTACAAGGAGCACCAGGTGATAGAGTCGTTCAATGAGCACGAGGTGATAGAGCCATTCAAGAACAGGAAGGAGGAGGCGGTTGAAATCACTCCACTCTAGGCGGGGAAGCTTCGGGTAGTTGTTCTCGGGACTCTTGTTTTATGTGATTAATATGCAATCGAATTGATATAGCAGAGGAGTAGATTCTTTGACTAGCTTCTTACTTCCTGCATAGTCTGTTCCATGCTTAGGCTAGTGTCTGGATTCACAATTAAAGAGACAAGTCTCGTCTACCAGGAACATGATTTCCACGTACTTCCCATGCAAAATCGTGGTATGACATATGGAGGAAAGACTAGAAACCGTCAGATGGACACGCTTATTCTGATATTTTAAATGATTATTGTTTTAATTTATGTGCATATGTGTTATTGTCGAAGTGAAATTTTATGTCCTAAATTTATGGTTCTGTATTATGAAAAGAATTGTGGTAATATTGATCTTTTTCCCTTGTGAACTGGCGATCAATATCGTCGACTAATCGTATCAAAAGAAAGAAACGTTCGGTAGTCATCATCTAATTACCTCTTGACTAAAACACTCCTTAAATTATTTACTGAGTTGATTGTTGTATCCTTCAACATCATTTCGTTAGTTTCCTGCAGATTAGTTATAAAAAGATGTACATTCAGACATGTAAACAAATTATGAAGGTTACCGTAATTTTGTTTTGTTACCCACACACCAAGAACATAACTTAGTCGAGATTGATCATCTATTTTTACTTAGTCTCTTGATTTATTTTCACACACACTATTCGAGTCCTCAACCAGGGAGTTCAACTCCAACACTCCCCAGCAAAGAAGCTTCATAAATAAAAGCCTCAATTGTATTGTAGAAGTCCCTTTTGTCTTTATCTTGAAATGTTAACCTATTTGGATTGAGGGAAGCGACAGATAATGTATTCTGACAACACACCCTTGAATCGTTGGGAACGGGTCTTTAATTTTTCTAGCTCCAATGTTGACGAGGAAGGTCCACCTTAACAATGCTACTAGTTAGATTTCTCTTTTGACTAATTTCTCTAGAAATATTAATTAAACTTCTGATGTTGTTAATTTCAACCCCTTAAAATCCTTAAACTTATGAATAAAGTCTCTACAGAACCTGATTGCCCTGTATTACTCTTAATTACTTAATTGTTTATGGATTTCTAGTTGATAAGTCAGATTGGTAACTGTCAGGAGTTTATTTTATTGTATTTTCTCAAAGGTCGATAATTGATATATTTCGATTTAATTAGTTAGTGAGGTAGGTTATCACGTTAGATATGTATTTAGGTTGTTTACCTTCCCAAGAGATTCATTGAATGAATTTTGTGCAGAGATGTTAATAACAGTTACTCACGATAATATTTAGACTCGATTTAACTTACTTAGTCTGAAAATTTTCAGACTAAGCCTCAGGTCGTCAAGGGTCAGGTATGATCTTGTCACAATACTTCCAAAGCCTTTATTCGACAGTTAGCCTTGCATTCATAGCCTATATCTCTTGGTTTTTGTTCATATTTGAATTCAACCCCAAATGAAATTCATAAAAATTTCAACAACAACAAAAAATTGCAATTGGTATTATTTTACGAGTAAGCTTATTCATAAACTTATGATTTCTTTAATAAACTGGTATATTCATCAAGTGTTCAACCAATTCTAATAAGTGAAGTCGGACCTTGAACCAATTATGAGTCCGCTTATACTTTTAAAACATTGATATTGCTAAATTCTATCCATGAAATCAAACCAGATCATCAACTTTCGACTTCGTTTTGTAATGAGACGTTGTATAAAAGGTAAGTTCAAGGATACCAATCTTAACAAGGGGTTATGAGGGCTATGTGAATGGGTTCCCCCTTGGTTGGCTCCTTATCAATATTTCATTTGTGCTCTACCCAAGTCTAAGAGCATACCTAGGTTGTAAGAAATGTTGCAGAAGGTCATCTGATATTCTATATCAACTACCACAGAATCTTCAATTTCATGTGCCATTTGACCATATCATTATTCCTTGTAAACGACACTGTCCTTTTGTGCTTCGCTCAACAGAGAGATTTTCATCACGACCCTCCAAATGTTGAGGTATCTTATTCAACAAGTAATGATCTATCCTTCTACTCAATTTTTACATGGAACTCATCATCGGACATTTAAAAAAGAGCAAGAAGCTTGAAGCAGTACCTGTACCAAAAGCCAAATGTTTTGACGATGTTGCAACATAATACCTGGACCGAAAAACCATACAGAGAAAATCAAGTCCAACACAAATAGATCTACAGTTCAATCTACAGTTCAAACTAGGGCTAATAAAATCGAGCAGGTCAAGTTGAAACAGCAAAACATGTAATTGAACTTCAAACTTACAAATCTTAAAACTGGAGCTACAAACATGTTTTTCTCTCCAAAGCTACAAATCTCGCTGCTAGCTCCTCCCTTCTTAGCAGGGACTTGTTGCTCCACAACTCCCCTTATTGATATTAGGCACCACCCTCACGCTATCATCCTTTATCATCTTTCTTGGTATTAGGCACCACCCTCACCAATATTTTTGGCACAACGATATAATTATATATCTCCATCCACCCATAGCATGCATATTCTAAGGTTGTCGTTGAGAGAAGAAACCAGGGGATTATGGATATAGGAACTATCAATGTATGCGGGAGCAAGCGACCTTCGAGAAGGACATTGGAGAAGGAACTCACACTGTTTGTGAAAGGCTGGCACCATCGAGCGGAACGTTGGGCAACGAGATTAAATAAACTTGCTGATATAATCGTTTCTTTAACTAAGGATATTGAATATAGTATTCTTCGTTTTGATTATATTCAATATGCTTTATTTTGATATCTTTAAATGCCAATATATGCTTCCTTTCTATCTCTTTAAATATAAGAGATATATGTTTCTTTTAAATACAAAATGTTATATATTGAGCTTTTCTGCTTAATACGAAATTCATAAGTAACAATTTTTTATTTTTTTATTTTTTTTAAATAACAAGTAAAATATTTTATTTATAATAATATGTGCATTATATATAACTTTTTATTTTAATTTATTTATAATATAATTATAACTTATATAATTATATAAGTTTAAATCTAGAGGGGTAGGGTATGTATACTTTAGATTTTATCAGTCAAATCGCTGGGCAGAGGAGGATCCCTTGTCCCACAAACAAGGGGGTCTCATATACCAATTTGATGTGGCTTAACGATAACCTTAAAAATAAATTATTATTATAATTATTATATTTTAACTTTTAAAACAATAATTTCATATTAAAAATAAGATTTAAATATAAAATTATCATTTCTTCTATTAAAATATGAGTGTTTTCTATAAGTTTTTTAAATAAATAATGTTATAAATTTATTAATTAATATAAATAGAGAAAAATGTCACCTATTTGAGAATACACTTTACTTTATTTTATTTTATTTTATCTTATCTTATCTTATCTTAGATGAAGACATCATTCTTACCATTTCAATATATTTGTCCAAAAGTTAATGTGATACATATAATATATCAATAATACATTTGATTTTTTCCTACTTATTAAATTTAATGTTAAATTTAATATGTAACCATTAAATAATAAAATATATAAAAATATTTATTTATAAAAAATTAATTAAATAATTTAATTTTATAATTATTAATCATTTGTTTCTATAGAATAAAAAACAACATACATGATGTTTTATTATCATATTTATTTATGTATATTATAAATCATACTTATTAAATTTAATGTTAAATTTAATATGTAACCATTAAATAATAAAATATATAAAAATATTTATTTATAATAAATTAATTAAATAATTTAATTTTATAATTATCAATCATTTATTTCTATAGAATAAAAAACAACATATATGATGTTTTATTATCATATTTATTTATGTATATTATAAATCATATAGATGTTGAGAAAATTAATAATGATTAATGGATTTATAAATTTTTAAATAAAATTAATATAGTCAATAAAATATCATAATTTTTATAATATAGAAGTAATAATTAAAAATATTTTTGTGTTTTTTTACCATACATCTATTTTTTTTAGATGAAGACATATTTGTTAAACACTCTTGCATTTGTCATACATATAACATATACATAAGTTTTTTTTAAATCAATTTATTATATTTGAATAAACATTTTGTTTAAGACAATTTCCTAAATTTTGAAAAAAAGAAAATGGATTTTTTTTTAAATTTATATTTTATGTTAGAATTTTTTTTTTAATTGAAAAGATTTTTTTTTTAAATTTATATTTTATGTTAGAATTTTTTTTTTAATTGAAAATTGATTTTTTTATATAGAAGATTAAAAAAAAATGTTGTGTTAGATAATTGCACTCAAACATAGAAGAACATTGCATTGAAACATACAAGAACATCGCATTGAAACATACATCGCACTAACATATTTAGGAACATCACACCGGAACATACATGAACATTGCACTAAAACATACAAGAAGATTGCATTAAAACATACAAGAACATCACATTGAAACATATAAGAACATGCTGGAACATAACCCTTAAGGAATGTCGCAATGTGACATAACCCTTGATGAAAATCATAATGCAACGTAACTATCGAGGAGCATTGCAATTCGACATAAGTTGATGAATATGTATTCCACAATGTGAAATAATCACCAGGGAACATCACAATCCAAAACAACCCTTAAGGAATGTCACAATGCGACATAAACCTTGATGAACACCATAATGTTGAATAATTGAAGAGGAACATAGCAATTCCACATAAGTCAACCAATGACATGTTTATCACAATGGATCACAATTATTTAGGAACATCACAATGGAACATTACCCTTCAAAAATGTCACAAGGCAACATAAAAATTGAGGAACATCACATATGACAAAACTAATGAGGAACATAGTAATTCAACATACGTAAATGAATCTAAATGGCATAATGTGAGATAGGAATTGGAGAATTTTTCAATGTGACATGATACTTGATGGACATTTCAATGCAACATAACCATTGAGGAACATCACGATGTGACATAACCCTTGAGGAATGTCACAATTTTACATAACCATCGAGGAATTTCGCAATGTGACAAAACCATTGAGGAACATCTCAATGCCACAGAACCATTGAGGAACATTGCAATGTGACACAACCATTGATGAATATTGAAATGTGACATATCCCTTGAGAAACATTGTAATGTGACATAACCATGAGGAACATTACAATGTAACAAAACCATTAAGGAACATTGCAATGCGACACAACCATTGAGGAATGTCACTACATGACAAAACTCTTGAGGACCGCAGTCATGTGATATAACCATTGAGGAATGTTGCAATGAGAAGAAACCATTGAGGACCATCACATCTGACATAGCCATTGAAACGTCGCAATGTGACACAATTATCGAGGATCATTGTAATATGACATAACCATTGAAGAACGTTGTAATGTGACAAAACCCTTGAGGAATGTCTCAATTTGACATAATACATGATAAACATCACAATGTGACAAAACCATTGAGGAACATACCAATTTGACATAAGTCAACCAAGATGAATGCCATAAAGAAACATTACCATAATAAACCATTTTTAAACATAATTAACATTGTCAACAATAATGAACTATTGTCGACTAAATACAACCATGGTTAACATAAATCAACCATGATAAACATTGCAATAAAAAACATTGAGGAATGTCTAACAATAGGAAAACATGGTCAGCCATAGTCAACCACAATCACCATGGTTAACCATTTTGAACCATAATAAAAAATGGTCAAACATAGTCAAACATGCTCAACCATTGTCAACAAAAGTGAACCATACTTAAACACAATCCACCATAATCAACCATACTCAAATATATTGAACTAAATTCTACTATCGTCAAACATGGTCAACCAAAGTTAACCATGGTCAACCATAACTAGGCATGCTCAACTATTGTCAACCATGGTTAACAATAGTCAACCTTGGTTCACTATGGTCAACCGAAGTCAAGCATGGTCAACCATAGCCAAACATGGCTAACTATAAAAAAAAGTGATGGTCAACTATGGTCAATCCATAGACAACCATGGTCAACTAATATCAAGCATAGTGGACCATGGTTGACCCAAGTCAACCATGGTCCACTAATGTGAAAAACCAACCAATTCGTAGATGAGCATGATCAACCAATGTCAACCATGGTTAAGCATGATAAACATTGCAATATGGAAAAACCATTGAGAAATGTTAGAATCTAACTATAGTAAAACATGGTCAACCATAGTCACCATGGTAAACCATACTGAATATGGTCATCCATAGTCAACAATAATCAAACATGGTTAACCTAAGTTAACTAAATCCAATTGTAGTCAAACATGGTCAAATATATTCAACTGTTGTTAACAAAAGTTAACCATAGTCAACTAAAGTCAACTATAGTCAAACACATTCTACCATAATCAACCATATTCAAATATATTCAACTAAAGTTTACAATAGTCAAACATGATCAACCAAAACTTGGCATGGTCAACCATAGAAAACCATGGTCAACTATGACCAACCTATAGACAACCACTGTCAACCCATCAACCATACTCAAACATGATCAACCATACACAAACATTTTTGTACATTGTTAACCATAGTCAATCATAGTCAAACATTGTTAACCATAGTCAAGCATGAACAACCATGGTCAACTAAGGTCAACCAAAGTCAACCATGGTTAAATACAACTATCGTTGGTCGAACATGTTGAACCATATCCAAACATGGTCAAACTTTCTTAACCATAGTCAACCATAGTCATCCATATTCAATCAAAATCAACCATGGTCAACCAGAGTTAAGCATTTACAAACATGGTTAACCATATTCAAACATGATCAACCACCATCAACCAAATGTCATGTATAATCAATCATCATTAATTACAATTAAACATAGTCAATCATGGTTAATTGTAGTCAACCATAATAGACCATGGTTGACCCAACTCAATCATAATTAAGCATAATCAACCATGACCAACCAAAGTCAACCATAGTGAAACATAACCAAACATGATCAACCATATCCAACCATACTAAACCATAGTCAAAGGTTGTCAACCATACTAAAATATCATAGAATTTTATATAATAATTATATTGATATTTTAATTCACAAATCTACTAAACTTCCCATGCACCAATCAACTAACACAATCAAATAATTAAAATTGGTTGATATAAGTTGATCAACTTCATTAATTTAAAAATTTTAAAAATGACATTATCCATACATATCAACCATTTTTAACTATGTAATTTTGTTAATACAAATACCTTAAAAAAACTCTCACTCTATTTCAAGTCAAGCCACCTTACAAATATTAAAAAATAAATAAAACATAATAGAATGATGAATCACTAACCTTCTTACCTTTTCCTTTTGAAGAAATTGAAATTTCGTCCAGTATTCTTCAAGCCTCCTAAGAGACAAATCATTTCTATCTTCTACAATGGCCGATAGGCTAATCTCTATACATCCAACAATTTCAATTGAGATCATATGTTTAATTTTACGTCCAGAATTTGTTGAATCCATTCCTCTTTTCTCCATCAAATTTATTCCAATAGGAGATATTACTTCCCATTGCTCCTTCAAGCTCGTTCATCTTTTTTCCATCAAATTTCTTCCAATGGAGGAGATATTACTTACAATTGCTCCTTCAAGCTCACAGCTGGTATGTCTTCCAATAGAGAAAAGACAGATTTCCCCATCAACTAGTTCTATCTATTAGTCAGATAAAACATAACATTTGGTTTACCGTAAAAACCATAAGGTTTCCTTGGTCCAACATGAATAGCAGAGCTGCAACATTGCATCCTAAGAACCTTTGACCATTTAAAATGCCCTTTCAAAATTCTTTCAAGTATCACGACTCCTACAAAGTGCCAATATATCTTTACAGTATTTCTATAGTCGGTATATTATTCCTTCTCCCAAACCATCTCCTTAGACCCCAGCTCTTTTGTGTGCTTGACCTATTTTTTTATTAAAAATTTGTCCCAAGGTTGGTCTCTTCTTCTATCTTGAATTGATTTTTTTTACCAGCTGCGTGCTTACCTGTTTTTTAAGTCAAAACCTCTGTCCCAAGGTTGGCTTCTCCTTCTTCTATCTTGAATTGATTTTTTCACCAGTTGTGTGCTTGATCTATTTTTTATTAAAAAATATGTACCAAGGTTGGCTTCTCCTTCGATTTGAATTGATTTTTTACCTGCTGTGAGCAAAATAATGGTTTTTTATTCAAAACAATACGTACAAAGGTTGGCTTCTGCTTCTTCTATCTTGAACTGATTGTTTACCAACTGTGAGCAAACAATGTGTTTTCCACAACCTGCCATTTTCCCATTTCTCCTTTCCTATCTTGAATTGATTTTTTACCAGCTATGAGCAAAATAATGTGTTTTACACAACCTACCATTTTCCCATTTGCAGTGTATGGATAAAATACACTTCCCATGTAAACCCTCCTTTCATGTCATGTCATCGATGAAATGACATCAATAACATAAAACAAAAAAAATCTTGCAAGTTATAATATTAAATAGCGACATAATATCGATCAACATACTTGTTTTGTGTTTTATGACATCACGTGAAGATTTTATGATCATTCGATTGTTGTTTCTTTCAAAATGCCTGCAAGAAAAATGCTAGTAAGACCATCGAGAGGCTCGCCATTCTTCACCATTTCTAATACCTTTCCCATGGTCTACGCATCGGCGATACAAATATCTAACTGAACAGAGTTCACATGGCTGTAAAATTTCTTCCATGTATTAAAACCACCTGTGCCATTCAAATAGATTCTGATCGCTTCTCTGTGTATGGTTTTTATATACAGACGGGGTCTACTGGTTTGTCCATTTGTTGGGCACTGGTTTGTCCATTTGTTGCCATCAAAAGTTCATTGTCCATACGCGTGATCAAATTTGAAAGGATATTCTTAACTTCCAGTTAAATTAACAAGAGTAAATTAAATACATATTTAAAAAAAAACAAATTTAAGGATCAAATAAATTAGTGTAGAAATTTCAATAAAAAGATAATAAGAAACCTACTTTGTAATTTCAAATACAATATTTTGATGGGTTATATATACATTAATAATACTAATAAATCATAAATATTTGACCATATTTTTTTTTGGAGGAATTCCAAAGTGTTAAAAATGATAATATAAAACTCTAGACACAATTACATAATCAAATATTTGTGTAGACGTTCATATAAGAGATGATATAAACTATGTATCCATATGATGCATGAACACTACTTCTTACATTCATATTTTGAGCATTATAATACACCATGAGTGGGCCTACTGGTTAAGAACATGTGTTTCCTCTTAAGAGGTCACATGTGTTTGGTGTATGGCTTGGTAGTGACCTTAAAAATAAAGTATTATTATTATTATTATTATTATTATTATTTTGAACATACCTCAATCCTTCCTAACCATGAGAGTCATGTTCATTCTAGATCTCATTAGAACAAAATACATTGTTGTAGATCTTAATACCTTTATTTAAAGATGATATTGTATCAAAATACTATAAAAGCAACAAAGAGACCCTACCTTCTTTATAGGCCTCTTGGAACATGACCATCTAGCATGATTGCATCAATCGATTTCTTATTATTTAAGGTAACACGTTTATGATTTGAAGCTTCCCAAGATCCATAGAAACATGAAATTAAAGGAAATTACTCATCAAAACCACCAAGTATTTTATTTTTATTGATGATATTGATTGTTCCCTTTATCTCTCAAACCATGTGAAAATGTATGAAAGAGTAGGATGTTCAAGCATAATCCCTAATGCATAAGTTGGATGATAATAAAATTATGTTACCTTCTCCCTAGATTTCTTAGGAATCCTAGCTAGTTTCAAAAATGTCATTAAAAGCATTAATGCTACAAAGGATACATCTCTTTGAACTTGGGCTTGGGATGAGGTAGGGGGAAAGAGATCTATTTGAAATTCTCAAAATATCTGAAAGTGATGTCACACTAATGTCAATGTTGCTAGAAACAAAAAGAAGAAAGTGAAAGAGTGTGATAGATAAAGATACATACAATCGGGAAAAGGGGAATGATCATTCTCGAGAACAATGGAGTGAGGATTTGATGATGCTATAAATTGAATGAAAAAAATCACAATTCTCATTGTTTTAATCCCAATTTTAGGTTGTGTGATGTTGACAAGGTTCATTTTTTGCAAATTCATATCTAAACGATCAAGAACATACAAGTTAGAAAATTTCACCAAGATTAATAGAGTTTTTAATCTCAAATAAATTATTAAATAGTTTTATGTGAAACAAAGAAAAACTACTCATTATATTTATCATAAGCTTGACCACACTTGTACAAGATTGGTGGATTGTTGAGAGATTTACATCCAATTATTAATTGTGTTATGTTCCCATTATCTATTGTATTAGTGGGGATGCCATGAATTACATACCAAGTGGTTGAAAGGCCCACAAATGTGCTGAAATAATAATCATATTAGATACCAAAGCTATATAGATGTCATGAATTTTAACATAGTATGAACACATATAAACATAGAGAGATGAAATATGAATATGAAAAAAAATATGACCTAATTTCCCTAGGTTCACTCAATGTATATTGTTTGCTCTTCAAAATTGACATTGAGCAACTCATTTGTAATTAATCTTACCAATAAGCTCCCAATGCCATTACAATTTACTTCCATAACATATGGCTAATTGTTTTGGATTTTTACAGAACTAAGGGAGGAGACAAATATAAGGAAGGAAAATGGCATTATGGTCACTATCGAAGGTCACAATGATAACATAGTAAATGGGATTATAGAAAGTGTGGGATTCAAAAGCATGAAGTATGTAAATTAAATGTGATGTCAATTCTCATATTGACAAGAGTTAATAATTCTCATAACACATGAATTCAAGTGGGGATTCACAAAAAAAAGTTGTCAATTTCTTTGGGAAGGTTTCATTAAGTGACACATAAGATGGTGCATACACCAATATGGTGTAGGATATTTATCTAGGTGTGAGATGTGTGATATATTTAATATTGTGGAAAGGTACATTATAGAAGAGTACACTATATCATGGAATAGATAAGAGCCAACTAGAATAGATATGACTTTATTCTTTAGATGTCAAAGACATGTAGTGTGTGATGGACAATGCTCATTGACCAAATAAACATTAAAAGTGAGGACATTGATGAGTTATTGAAAATATGACCCTTCTTTTGACGTTTTATGATATTTGTTGTCCTTCATAAATCCCAAGTGATTTTTAAAAATTACATTTTTTTCGAAGGGTATTTTTTGAATTACCCTTTTAGAACAAGTTTGAACCGACAAAATTGAAAGCGAGTCAAGCAAAAGCGAACTTTTTATTAATTCTCCTATATTTTGTTGACCGAAATTGATACAAAACTTCTAATTTGTATATTTGAACCAATCAAAATTCAACAAAATATGAGAAATAATGTATTTTTAAATTTTTTTTAACAAAATCTCAAAAATAATGTATTTTATAATATTTGTTCATACAAAACTTCAAGTCTCTTTATTTGAAGCAATCAAAATTCAAGTAAGAACATGAGAAATAATGTATTATTCATATTAACAATTTGAACCAATAAAAAAAACACTTGATAAACAATGTATGTTAACGATTTTTAATTTTCCTCATTTATGTTGACGTGTTGTGATAAAAAACCTCATATATCTATATTATTGAAATTAAAAATTTTAACGAAAGCCGAAAAATAAATATTTTATATATTAAAGTAAGTCTGAATTCTATACACTGGATCAAAAAGTTGTCCAACCTCTTCGAGACCCTTGCCTTCCCAACCCAATTATCCCTCGCGGTGGGAATGAACCTCATAGTTACCAAATCAACAAGCCTTACTCCCTTAATTTATACTTGGAATCCAAATCAACAAGCCTTAATCCCTCAATTTTATACTTGGAATCCAAATAAACCAAATAAACCAGCCTTGCTCCCTCAATTTTATACTTAAATAATCTACTATAGTATCAACTCTTAAAAAACCTCCCCTACCTAGGCTTGCTCAAAGTAAAATTGAGGTCTTTTCTCACTATGACCTTGTTCTCCTTTAAGTATTTCAACTACCTTCATAAGGATCATAATAATTTAAAACTAAGAGCCCATGACCAATAAATTAAAAGTAAACTTGGTGTAGTGAAAGCAACAAATTCTACTATAGTATCAACTCTTAAAAAACCTCCCTTACCTAGGCTTGCTCAAAGTAAAATTGAGGTCTTTTCTGACTATGACTTTATTCTCCTTTAAGTATTTCAACTACCTTCATAAGGGTCATAATAATTTAAAACTAAGAGTCCATGACCAATAAATTAAAAGTAAACTTAGTGTAGTGAAAGTAACAAATTAACATAAGGATAAATATTTTTCTCCACTATATAAACATTCCACCAAAATTACCATCACATCTAATGCAATGAAATCCAAATCCCTAAATAAGTATTTAACCCCTCTATAACATTATTACTTTGCCCCATTATTCCATGAATCAAGAAGACATCTAGATTATGAGCTTCCACCAACCTAGCTAAATCAAGTATTTTTGAGGCATTGGTGAACCCTCTTGAATTGTAGGACAAAACACTCATTTTGAAACCCTAAAAGGGATATGTCCTACTCTAAGGATATCTATTGCGTTTTATTTCCTCAAGTTGAATCTCAATCAAGTATTTTTCCTATGCATGATGCAACAATATACATTTCCCCCCAACAAAGGATGGACTAGTGTCCTTAAAAGTATCTAAACCAATCTCCCCTACAACTTCCTTGGACCCTCCATCCTTGTTTACTTTCTTTGGCTTTAGAGAATAACTACTAGCTCTTCTAGAGACCATGTCCATCTCTTTCCTAGAATTTTCATAATGTAACTCCTATTTAGTAGAAGAACATGTCGAGGATCTATCTAAAGATGTTACAAGGCTTACATTTTATTTCCCTATTTCATGGTGAAGGGATTCCTTCCTTTGTCGATGACTAGGTTCAATATCACTACTCTTCCTCCCCTTCCAAAACTTTTTAGGGACCTCTAAAGGGAAGAGGAAAACTACCTTATTCCAAAAATACAAATTAGATTTGACCTACTCTAGAACAATATTTTCAAGTGAAGATAAATACTTACCAATATTGCAACTTGCTTCAACCTTTGAAACCTGGGTATCAACGTTCAAATCCATTTGTCATTCCAATGGACATCGAACATAGTTAATGAGGTAAATCATTGTTACACCACTTTTTTCAACAACCCTAGCCACAACCTCATCTACCACCACTAAGACAAGGTTATTTTTCTCTCTCTGCACCAATTTCTCATGAATCTCCTTATCTTCCTTCAGACCCAAATCATTCTTTCTCCAATTTTTCCTTGAAAAAGAATTACTAAAATTTGTAGCATTGTGGCCATAAATATGAGTTACAATCGACACATTTGAAAAGAATTGATTGTAATCCAAAATATGAGAGTAACTCACATCACCTGTAATAATATCCATACTATTTGAAAATTGTCGCAAAAGTCCATTTCCACCAAAACCCTATCAATTTTCCAAAGAGAGATTACGTGAAACCCTAAGTGAACATCCATGGTTTTCCCATGGTATTCCCCAAATGATTCTTGATTTATGTCAATGCTCTCTCAATGTAGAACTCCAATCAGATTCCAGGAAGATTCACCTAGATTGGGATACTTTTAGAAACCTTTGAACATTGGTTGAAGCATACATATCATTCCTTCAAGGATAAAAAGGGTAAGCACCAATACCATTTTTCCTGCATAATATTGTGATCATCCTCCTCAGTTTTGAATATGAACCCTAATCATCTTCTCATGATAATATGGAAAACAAGGCCTTAGCTAATAAATAGAGTTCAAAACCTTTGGATCCACCTAGTTAGACCTTACTTTGCAATATAATGAAAATAAAACCTCACTATGAGTACCTTCCCAGAGGACTCCATCACTTGCTCCAACCACAAGTCCTCCCCAAAACCATTCACACTAGAGATTTTCTAAAATGGACTATCCTCCTAGGCTTATCATAGCTCTATGTATCACATGAGCCTAGGAATATGGCATCCATTTTCAAATAACCACTCAATACTTCAAAATTGATTCCTTGACCAATAAACCCCTCACCTAGACAACACAATTCATCTCAGCATTGAGGATTATCATTTGAAGTTTTTTATAGTTCCACTTCCCTAGAACCCAATCTAGAACAATGAAGAGCCACTTATGTGACTTGAACACATTCAACGGGAACAATAATGGAAGCTCTATAATGAAGAGTCATCCCCCACTTCATGGTGCGTCACCATTCTATACGTCTGCAGTTTCTCGCAGCTGATCATCCGCTTGTTGTGAAAGAAAAACACTTGTTGTTAGTCAACATTATATTCATTCACAATCGACGCATAATTCATATTTTTCAAATGCATACACACAATAGGAAATTTTCATTCTTAACTTCGTCTTTTAATAAAGGGGGTTAGGATAGAGAGTTACTCCTTTTAAAAGTACTTCAAATGGAGTTTCTACGCAACTCGTCCATGAGACCAAGCAGGCCAAGTGTTGTAACCACGCTCTGATACCAATTTGTCACACACCCACTACACCAACTAGGAATTTCCTTTTTCTTTATTTTTTTCTTTTTGTCTTTTCTTTGAGGGACAGAATCCCTGAATTTCCATGGGGCCTAGCATAGACCATACCTTCCCTTATCCTCCTCCATGTGATCGTTGGCTATGACCACAGGCCTTACCAAAAAGGCTCTTTCGGCTTTCGCGATTCGGGGAATTGCGATGCAAGCGTTCCCCTGTTCCCTGTCTTTCGAAATGTCGAAAATAGAAAGGATCTAACAAATACTTAGCTCCTCCCTTGGGTTTCTTGTCATATGACCGATCCTATGACCTGGTGCTAATCTTATAAATTATTTCGAGGTTTCGCGATTCAAGGAATCACGATGCAAGCGTTCCCCCTTTCCCTTTTTTTATCCCTAGGACTCGAAAGCCTGGTATCATCCGGATCTACGGTCCAGATCGTCGGCTTGATCAATGGCCCTAATTAAATCTTGGAATTCTACCTTTCAGGATTTCTGGTGGGGTCTTTACTCCTATTCCTCTGATGTCCAGAACCCCAGTGGCTTTAGACCTTCGCCATGCGTCCCCTACAAATGGACGGTCCAGATTCTTTCGGGACCCGAAATGTTGATTCTCAAGTTTTGACCCTTGATTAACTGCTAGCACCTACCTCCTCCTTCTACCACATGACTCTGTCTGTGACCTACGGCTCATCCACAGAGCGCGTCGGGGTTTCAGGTACCGGGATTTTGTGACTTGCAAAAATGAGGGGTCTTACCCTTTGGTTTCCTGGGTGCTGAAATGCTAAAACCTATTCATGCAAAACCCGCTCATCCAGAGAGCGCGTCGGGGTTTCGGTTACCAGGATTTTGTGACTTGTGAAAATGAGGGGTCTTACCCTTTGGTTTCCCAGGTGCTGAAATGCCGAAACCTATTCACGAAAAGCTGACTCATCCACATAGCACGTTAGGGTTTCGGGTACCAGGATTTCGCGACTTGCGAAAATGAGGGGTCTTACCCTTTGGTTTCCCGGGTACCGAAATGCCGAAACCTATCCACGCAAAACCGACTCATGCATAGAGCACATCGGGGTTTCGGGTATCGAGATTTCATGACTTGAGAAAACGAGGGGTCTTACCCTTTGGTTTCCCAGGTGCCAAAACGCCAAAACCTATTCACGCAAAATCGACTCATCCATAGAGCGCGTCAAGGTTTCGGGTACCGAGATTTCGCGACTTGCGAAAATGAGGGGTCTTACCCTTTGGTTTCTCGGGTGTGGAAACATTGAATACCTAAGAGAACTACTCTCTCTTGTACAAGGTTTCTAGACTCAGATCACATGATCCTTCAATGGTTTCTTGGGTAATTATCCCTAGGCTTGGTGACCTGACTGAAAAGCCTTCCTAATTCGCCGAGCTATGAACTCTGTGTCAGGGGTAAAGTAAACTCGTGGGTTTACTAAAATGGTAGTCTTTTCAAGGGACTCACTCTGGCTCTAGAATGTGAGGGAACTTCCCGGGAGGGGGTGCCTTCGGGAAATCAAACCAGGACACCGTGCGAGTCAAGTAGATGGAACAAATCTCAAGGGAATAGACTCATATTCTGAACTTATTCATTCTCTACATAAACCGATTATGGTCATATAAGTATAAGCATGCATCCATTATTTTCGAACGAAACACCAGGCAAACACTTCTATACAAAAACCATTTATGAGTGTACAAACATGAGCATGCGTCCAGGATATTCAATTCAAGATGCAAGATATAAACACTTATCAGAAACACCAGGTGTGACGCGACTGCTGAGAGGGGTGCTCGTTTCCACCCAAACGTAGGCTCAGTGACTCCAGATGGATTTACCACTATCCACCCCTGAGCTAGACCACGATGCTTGGAGATTTAGTCTCCTACTTCCAGTTCAGTGGAAGTCAAGGATGAAGGTTACTCTCCTCTTCCTGATACAGAAAAATAATCCCAGATGAAGGTTACTCTCCTTCTCCTATGTTTAGAACTCCCTGTGTTTCCAGAGTTTCTTCAGTTTTCTTCTGCGATCCCTGTCGTGCACGCTCTCCTCTCCACTGCCCCTTACCACACTTCCTCCCTTGCCTTTTCTTTTCAAGATTGCATGTGGCGTGAATTTCCCCATCCATGGTCAGGTCTGGGAGCTGTTACGGATGGGCGGTTCACCCCCATCCCCTCATTAACTCTTGAGGAGCCTCCCCACCTACCAATCTGATGGGAAATTCATTCCAGGGTCAGAGAGTTGCTTTGGTCTTTGAGCAAGTAAAAACAAGTACAGTACTTGCTCGGTGGAAGTTAACGCAACCATTCCAGGTCCCTTCCATGACCTCCCATTAGCCATCGTGGTCTCTTTTAGCACATCCCCCTCTCAGCAGTCATGCAACACATAATCATAACATAATTTACATTCATCGACCTTTTATACAAAGGTCCATCAAATCAAACATTCACATCTTTGAGTTTGCCATAGTTCTTGGCCAATATAGTTATTTTTACAGACTGGGGGAAACATGGT
>ML843666.1:20659-49483 GCA_009831015.1 Picea engelmannii | reverse complement strand
AAGGGAAGTCATATATAAAATCCATAATGTTTGATAACAAATTTAACATATCTACAGGAGATCCTAATAGATCCATAACTCACAGGAAGAAGTCGAAGGACAAATTTCAAGGGAAACAATCGTACTGAGGATTTGCTTGATGCCTTATTTCTTGGGGTTAGAGGTATGGAAGGTATCATGAGAGATCTTCCTTGGGAAAGGGAAGTACACAGTTGATATCTTGAGGAGATTCAAGATGAAGAACTGTAGACTAATGTCTATACCTATGCTTACCAATCTGAAGAAGGTGATCACTTCAGATTCAGAGTTGGTGGATCCCAAGATATACATACAATTGATAGGGTCCTTGATGTATTTTGTCAACACCAGAAAAAATATTTGTTTTTATTTGAACACCTTCAGTTAGTTCATAGTGGAGTCAAGGCATGTGCATTGGATCGTAACAAAACATGTGCTCAGGTACTTGAGAGGTACAATGGAGTATGTATTAAGGTAACTTGGAGGAGATGGAGTGGATTTGCATGGATATGTAGACTTAGATTGGGCAGGGAGTGCAATAGATGGAAAGGGCACCTCAGGGTGCTACTTCAACTTTGGATTAGCAATGATTACTTGGTTCTATAGGAAACAAAATTTTGTAGCACTTAGTTCACTAGAGGCAGAGTATATGGCAACAAGTATGGCTAGTTGTGAAGTGATTTGTATTTTCAAATTTATTACAAGTTTATTTGATCAAGAGTTGGATCCTACTGTGATATACTGTGACAATAAAAGTTGAATCAAACTCTCGGAGAATCCAGTATTTCATGATAGGTCCAAGCATATTGAGAAATAAGAGAAAATATTTCACCAAAGTCAATTCCTCTACTTGAGGATAACCATTTTCTATTAATCGAGCTTTATATTCCTCCACTTTTCCTTTTGCATTCAACTTCTTCTTAAACACCCATTTTCTACTAATGATATTTCTTCAATTTGACAACTCCACTAGACCCCAAGCCTCATTCTTGTCCAATGGTTCCATTTCTTCAACCATGGCCTTTTTCCATAGTTTTCCATCATTTGAATACATTTCCTCCCTAACAGTTCTAGGATCATCATTAGTAATAAACAAAGAAAAAATTGAACACAAATTAGGTGGAGTATACATTTCCGGTTTCCTTCTTTCCCAAACCGATATCCTCAATATTGGAGTATGAGACTCTTCTTATTATTATTTCTATTATTCTATATAGTCTGATTCATTATCCTTCAATTCAAACTCTTTTTTCTCCGGTTCTTCCTCTCTTGGTAGGACTTATTGTTTGACAACATCTTTGATTTCTCTAAATACCACATCTTGGATATACACTACCTTCTTAGTTTCTGGTTTCCAAAGATTATAATCTTTCATACCATCTTTATAGCCAATAAAGATACATTTTTTATAATCTTTTTATCCAACTTACTCCTATTTTCTTTTGGAATGTGTACATAAGGATCACAACCAAAAACCCTGAGATGTGTCAGAAAGGGTTTCTTACCAGTTGATACCTTGTGCAAAGTCATGTCATCCAATGCTGATGAGGGTGATTGATTTACCGGGTAACATGAAATCTCCGCTTCCTTTTCCTAGAATTCATGTCCCAGCCCAACACCACTGAGCATGCTCCTTGCTCTTTCCATCAACATCATGTTCATTATTTCTACAACTCCATTCTACTAAGGCGTGTATGGAGTAGTATTCTGCCTTTCTAGACCACATTTCTTACATAATTCCTTGAATTTATTCCCATAGAATTCTCCACCATTATCCATCCTCAAGAAGTCATCTATAAATGAGACACAATACATAGATTTACCTAGTGATGGAATCATCATAATTCTAAACACATTACTATGAACTAAATATAAAACTCCCCCTTCCCTCATAAAACAAGAGGATAATCTTACTCAATTATGCTTCCCATACAAGAAATGTTCATAGAAATCAAGATTCAAAGATAAATTCGACATACCTTCAACCATACATTTACCATGTAGTACTTGAAGCCCCTTTTTTCCAATATGCACCAATCTTTGATGCCACAAAATTTTTTTTTCTGTAGAGACTACATGAGTTTTTCCTTCTTCAACTCCAATCTCAAGAACAACAAAACTATTGCACCCGTCACTAATAGTTCATCCTAGCAGCTTATACAAAGTTTCAATCCAAACAACCCTCAACAACATCATTTCTCCTCGAACCATCCTACAGGTTTCCTTTTCAAACATTGTTTTTACACATGCATCATCCATATTGCTTACAAAAATCAAATTCCTAGCCAATCTTGGGATGTGTAGAACACCAGGGAGTGTTATAATCCTACCATCCATGAGATTCAACTTGAATTTTCCCAGCCCTATGATTTTGGTTGTCGAGTCATCTCCTAGAAAAAAATCACCCCCATCATACCTTTCATACTTACAGAACCACTCCTTATGATGAGTCATATGAAAGGATGCACCTAAGTCGACCAACCATGCCTCATGATCTGCATGTGTGCTTGAAGAAGCTAAGTACACATCCCCTCCTTCATCTACATATATTTTTTCTTCTCCATAATGGGCATCATCAAATCCCTTCCCTTTCTCAACACTTTTGGATCAACATTGTTTCTTGTAATGCCCTTCTTTTCCACATCTCCATCATACCTTTACGAATTTTCCTAGAGATTTATATCCGCCTCTAGATTTAGATCTCCCACTTGAGGAATTATTTTTAATTCTTTCTTGGGAGCATCCTCTTACAAATAAAGAATTTGTGTTTTGGCTTTCCATGTTTTTCCACCTCATCTCCTTCAACGACAAGGATGAGACCACATCATAAAAAATTAAAGTAGTTTCATTACTACATATGGCCACAACCAGACTATTCCACAAGTCTGATAAAGAGCACAATAAAAAAATACACTAATCTCCATCATAAACCTTAATATCAATAGACAATGACTGACATACCGCGATATTGAAGGAATTCAGATGCTTTTTTACCAAGTCTCCATCTTTCATCTTTAGGTTGTACAACTTTTTCCATGGGAAAAGTTTGTTTACCAAGGACTTAGACTGATACAAAGCCCCTAACTCATTCCATAATGCCTTGGTTGTAGCTTCCCCTGACACATTTAGTAATTCTAAATCTGAGACACCCGATTGGATTGTGTTATTTTCCTTGCGATCCAATTTTGTCCAGTCCTTTGTTGACATTCCCGTAGGTGCAATACTTGGATCTACAACGACCCATTGATCTTTGTCTACCAAAAGATCTTCCATCTTGAGCTTCCATAGCTTAAAACTTTGCTCATTAAATTTTTCGATCTTTATTTTTGAACTGTTCACCATTTATTTTCACCACAAGAATTGATACCGCCAAGCTCCCACTGTAACAAGGTTTATCATAGACCCAAGCCAAACCTTTAGCCACAAAAGCATCCCCCTAAAGCCAATAAGTACTCTAATACCAAATGTAAGTTTTAAACATTTTACAACAATGCAATGCACACAAAGATTCTTAACAAATAAAAGAAAACAATTGCAGTCACACATATACACAGAGATTTACCTTGGAAACCCAACCCGGAAAACCAACAACCTGTTTTAGAGCCCCACCTCTAATTCAATTCATCTTCCAACTTCATTGTTTACAATACAATATATAGGATCCCATGCCATTCAAAAAACCCTAATCCATTGAGCCGGATTAGACTACAACCTTAATTCCTTAATGGGAATTAGAAAACCATAAGTTGAAATACCATACACCACTTAACCACCAGTTATGAAAAACTGCCACGGCCAAAAGCCAAAGACCACCCAAAAATTTGGCAAATAAAACCTCCAAATATTTTTTTTGAGGGACTCCACTGCCCAAACCCCTAATAAAAGGACCCACAATCATACAAAGAATATCACACATACCCAACAACTTTAACATAAAAACTTTGTTTCCTACATTACATAAAATCAGCTCTCTATGAGATATACCTTGTGAAAAGAGGAATTATCTAATTTTGCTAGTTTTACTGTTTAAAGGGTGAAACTGGTCCGTTATCAAATTTAAACTGTGTTAACTCTGACAGTACTATAAATTTAATTTTCCACGGATGAAAATATAAAAAAAATTAAATAAATATTAATCCATTTCGAACTGTAATGTGAAATTATTTTTTATGCCATTTAAAATTCCAAATTGTATGAATAGACCGTTATCAAATTTAAACTGTGAGAACTCTGACAGGACTCTAAATTTAATTTTCCACTCGTTCTATTTTTTGAGTTTTTTTGGTCGATGTAAATTTGAATAAAATAGTTATGTTCTGTTGTTTAAATTGTATTTCCGAATTTATAAATGGATTTAGATTAATGAAAAACACTTGACGTACTAAGATTATACAAACTTAGCCACTCAAATCTGCAAATCCAACCATTCATCAATAAATTTCGAACAAAATCAAACCAAAAAAATTGCAGGAAAACTACTCCCACAAAAATTATAAAAAAATTTAAATAAATATTAATCCATTTTGAAATGTCACGTGGAATTATTTTTGATGCCATTTAAAATTCCAAGTTATATGAATTTGACATTTACAATATCAGTCTTCCTCGACTTCTCTGAACTATACTATGCCATTGTGTGTACTGTTGACAGTGCTAAAGTACTGGAATGTCAGCAAGCTGCTTTTAAAGTGAAATATCAAATCCTACACACAGCCTGGAACTGATATACTTTACAAAAATACATGCCAACTCTAAGCCAGCCAGCCTGAGGGCCTAATGCATTGTTGAAGCTGGAGAAGAATACTCCAACAGAATTCAGACAGAGGCATCAAAGTCAAAGAGGAATACTTCAACAACTGGGTTTGCAACACATAGTATATCTTTTATAGTTCAGTATTAGGTGGATGTGTGATTTTGTGTCTAAATTCAATCCAGAGTTAAAACTTGTCATAGATAAGAAATTTGATCCCTCTCGATACTAATAGAATCAAAGTTAAGATAAATCTATATTGGTCTACTTGCATTCACCCTTCCAACATGGTAAAAAAAGCAGTTGGGCGTGGCGACCATGATGTCGGAGTATGTGTGTGGTCTACTTGGATTCACCCTTCCAAGATGGGTAGAAAGAGCAGTTGGGCGTGGCGGCCATGATGTCGGAGTATGTGTGAGAACTCTTACATCACCAACCGACCAAAAAAATTCCTGCAATGGCCCCACCCGGATTAAGTAAAACATACCCTGCGAAGGTTCGAGGACGAAAGAAGTCCGCAGGCTTCTATTGGGTTGGCCTCCCCCTCATAATCAGAGATATCACTTGAGGAGTAAGTAACAAGTTACTTGAGTAGAAAACAGATTTTCTCTCTGATCATCATATTCATCGTCTCATTTTCAAATAGAATGTAACAGCTTTTTAATTTTAAATAAATCCACTGACAAGAACTTTGACTCTGTGTATTACTGAATCCTCTGACTTTTCTAGAAGCACATGTATTCTACTGGCTCAACGTAAAAAGAATAAATTTGGTACAAGGAGAAGCACATGCATTCTGGCGAAACGTATGGAAGCTGAGAGAGGAGAAGAGAAAAAAAGAAGAAAAAAAAAGGCGACGCCGTGCTGCATAGCGTGGGATAGGGGACCATCAAACGCCGTCGTGCATGCCATGATTTCATGGCAGGTACAGGGTCCCATGAGCTCATTCCACAGTTCCAAACCACCAAACCCTACCTATTTCTTTCACCAAACTCAGACGGCACGTCCGGCTCTCTGCACGCAACAGGGAGATGCATTTGCATTCAGCAGCTTGCCTATTCTTTGTACCTGAGAGCCAGATTCTCGGCTATGTCAAAATCAAATGAGCATCAGTATAAGTGGATGAGGATTGAAAGCAATGTATGCGATCGCTGGAGTCGTCGCGATGTGCTTTTCAGAGTCCGACCAGTACCACGGCCTACCTGCTTTTGACGTTTTCCTTTTTATTTTGCTCAAAGCGCATTCTGTTTTGTTTTATCTCTTCAAAATATTAAAATTAAATAACGACTTTTGGTAAAATTAAATTATGTAATATAATTTTTTATTGAGAGGTTCAATTTTTAAAATGGTTTTGGTTTAAGTTCTCTCGCTATACCATTCCATCATGTTGTGCCAGTCAACATGCTGAAAAACCCTCAGCTACTGCATCTGACTCGATCAAAACACTTAAATTCAATTCACAATTGCTTTGGTTTAAGTTTTCTGGATAGTCATAGATATTCATAAACTACTCACTAACTATCACTTTTGTTGGGGCCATACCATACCACCATGCTAAGGTTGGGCCACCATGCTGAAAAATTCTCACCTAATGGGAACTAATCAAAACACTTAGACTCAATTCACAATTGCTTGGTTTAGCTTGGTTTAAGTTATTTGGATAGTCATAAATTACCCAAAGGGCCATACCATTTCACTATGTTAGTCATAAATTATCCATTGGCTGCCACTGGAGGCCATGCTATTTTCACCATCCTAAAAAAACCCTCATTCTCATCTAGTACATTTAAATCAATCAGAACACTTAAACTCAATTCACAATTGTTCATCTAGTACATCTAAACCAATCAGAATACTTAGACTCAATTCACAATTGCTTTGGTTTAAATTCTATTATGGATAGCCATAAACTATTTCCACCATGCTGAACAAAACCCTCTCATCTAGTACATCTAAACCAATCAGAACACTTAGACCCAATTCACAATTGTTTTGGTTTATGTTGTATTATGGATAGTCATAAATGGAGGCATACCATTCCACCATGCTAGCCATAAATTACAAACCTAAGTTTCTATTTAATAAATCTAAGTTTCTATTTAATAAATATAATAGAAAGTGTAAAATTGAAATGCAAATTTTTAAAACATATCACAAATTAATGAAATATACAAAGTAAATTTTCAATTTTTACAAAAAATTTAAATTATCAAATAACTAAAATAAAATAAATTAATAATTTGACTTAAATATTAAATTTTAAAAATTAAAAAAAAAAACTAACTTAATTTAAATATTAAATTCTAAATTTTATAATAAAAATATTATTAATAATATTGAATTATAAAAATATTTTTTCATCATACAACTAATTTATAATAACAATAAATGTAAAACTCTATTTTTTTTTAAAACCAAAATATTTTTGTAATTCATTTCTTCACTTTTCACTCAATTATTATTATTAATTTACCAACATCATTGTTCATTTTTTTATATCAACAAGATTACATAATGTTAAATGTAGTTAAAAGTAGAAGTGAACCTATAAATATCACTTATATTTTTTATTGAATTTTAACTAAGAAAATTATACATTTTTAAATCTAAACTTTAAAAGATGATATACTTTAAAATTTTGTTTGTAGAAATATATTCGCTCAATTATTATTATTGATTTACCAACATTATTGTCTTATATCAATGATCAATAAGATTACATAATGTTAAATGTAGAGATGAACTTATAAATATCACTTATATTATTGATTTACCAATATTATTGGCTTATATCAATAATCAATAAGATTACATAATGTTAAATGTAGAGGTGAATTTATAAATATCACTCATATTTCCTATTAAATTTTAACTAGAAAAAATATAATTTTTTAAATCTAAACTTTAGAAAATGATATAAGTGATAAAAAAATAATGAGTGTGGAATTTTTTATTTTATAATGATATTTTTTCAATAATCATTTTTAATTATTATTTTTATAAGTTTTTTTTTCTTTATTAACTATCTCGTTATTATACCTACCGATAGACATGGTATATAGTGATGAGTTCAATGCAATAGTATATAGTAATAAATATTTCATCCAAGTGGCAGGTTTGTATTTGGACAGGGTGATTGAATGACTGCTCAGTATGGTACTATTCGAGCTATTTTCGGGTGGCTTTACGGTTCGTCCGGCTAGAGCTACTATTCGAGCTATTTTTGGGTGGCTTTACGGTTCGTCCAGCTAGAGCTTCGTCTGATGCGGACATAATTCAATGTCGACCGTGTGGGTTCTGTTGTAATACGTCGGTGGCATAGTCAAAGATTTCCACGTGTCGGGCCTGGTGTAATACGTCGGGGCTTGTCGGTTAAGTGGGTAAGGGCAATGTCATAAAGTTTTCCATACTTAGAGGTATGGGTACAACCTTCGCTTTCCTTGATACAATAAGGTTTTCCATTCTCGTTTCATTCAATCTTGATCGTATTAATTTTAAATTATTAACACAAATTGTAATTTGTTTTTTTTACTTTGCTTCTGGTAAGGTATATTGAAATTGTTTAAAAGTCAAAATAATTTGAGTTTCAATTAGTTGTCTAATTTTCTTGTTTTCAATAAAGTTTTTACTATGTTATATAAATATCTACATGAAATTAACTTTTTCAAATTTTAAAAATAGTTTTTCAAATCTTTTAAATTTAATTTTTTTTTATGTTGATTGGTGGATATGATTGATTAAATCATTTTTATCTGGTTTAATAATTATTTGTCGAAAAATTAAAATGAATTTAATCTGATACTTACATCATTGTATTTACATGAATCATAAGTATAAGAAGTAGTGGCTAATGCAAACAAAACGCTCTGGATTGGCTCGTGTTACGCTTTTGATTGCTTGGACGGTGGGCATTATGCTTTCAATGAAACGTATCCAGTTAGTCTTGCGTTTTTTACTGTGTAGGTACGTTCGGTTATGGTCTCAATTCCACTTCGCGTCATTAATTCTAAAGTACAATCATAAAGCAAGTGCGGGTACTTTCATTGCCTACTGGTAAGGACTTCCTCGGAAGGTATAAGCTGCCATGCAGCCTTGTTAAATATATACTTTTGAAAAAATAAACTTAAAATAATTATATAATCCAAGTGAAATGTAATATATATATATCTATATATATATATATATATATTCTTTTAAAGAATATATAATATTTTAATTAATATTTCATAAAACAAATCATAATGAATAATGTAAAGAACTTAATAAAATCAAATAATGAACCAAATCACAAAAAAAATAAAAAATAAAATCAATAAACTCAAAAAGAATCAAATTACAAGGAATTCAACCAAGATAAACATGTTAATATATTAGATTGATTTTTCATTCACCCATCATCATTATGATATGTTCACAACATCAAAACCAAATATAGTCATAGAAAACATCAAAGACCACAATATTTAAGTGGGGAAGCCTCACTAGAAGTGCATTGTAAAATAAGGCATAAGTACTTAGATTTGAATAATAAGTAGGTACAAGAGTCCAACCATAGAACAATGATCATACTTCTAAAACAAAATGAGTAACAACCTAAACAACTAGTGGAATTCTCTACTTACAGGCAATGATTTCTTGACCTAACCAACTTTGATCCCCAAGTCAAGTACTTATTTAGTGTAGTTTACTTAAGACTATTTTAAATTATCTAATAAAAGTGGGTATTAGATACAAAATAGGGGAATCCACACCCAAAACTATCTCTCCCTATAACACTTGATAGCCTTTTGGATATGATGCACGAAGGGTTAATTGATCAAGCATTGCATAATGATACTGAAATGCCCACCCAACAATTGTGTGGCTCCTATTTTATCAATCAAAAGGGTCGATTATGAATCCTATATCAATGGACAAACTCAATCCATTTCCCAATCTACTTGGTTCTCAAGATCTATCAATTGTCAAAATTTTACAAGAAAGAAACAATCATGTTTGGTAATACAACTGACATTGCTTCAATCACTATGATATTAGCTAGAGAACATAATTCCCAAATATCTGACAACCCATCTCTCCTTTTCATTTCATCATCGATTCAAACTCATAATGCTTGATAGCCTTTTGGATACGATGCTTTTTTGGTCTAAATTTTGTCGCTTGAAACATTTCCTATTTTTTATTATCAACTATCGTCTATGCTACTGGGTTTTCATTGGTATTCACTTCTCAAGGTGCAAATGAAAAGATTATGTTATATTTCGATGTCATTTCCCTAATTATGGACTTCCCTCCTAGTTCTCTATTAGTTATGCTCAAACTTCTTTCTAGCTTCTCAACGTCTCTTTTTTATCAACTTTTCCATTAGGAGGGTATTGTACTTTTTTATGATTTTGTTCATGTCTTCCTAGACTTGAGAAAAAAAAATTTGACCCTTCTTGCCGAAGATAAGTTTATCAACACAATGTTGTATATACTCATTTCCCCATCCTTAATCTAAGATAGATATCTCCTAGAGAGGTCATTAGAAATGTAGCGCCATTTCATTATCTATGACCATGAATGTATTTTCATTTGCAATCAATCTTCTCCTTCAAATTATTTCAACAACATCATGCCCATTTGTGATTGCAGATTGGAAAATTATTATATGTATCTTTATTTTTTGGTTTCTATGTTAGTACAAGTCCTAGTCTAGTGTTCTCATCTCATCATGCATTTCCTTAATTCTTCATCTATTGACCTTGAAGGCATCAAATACATGCATATTGGGTTTTGAAATTATGTAATTTTCCATAGAGTTTAATCGATTGATAAGTGTTTTTCTCAAGCCTTCATTAGGAACCCATGATATGCTCACCAATACCCTGTCAAGCATCCTCTAATTCCCATACCCTCTTTTTTGTTTTATCTATTGTTTAGGTATGATCATTCCATGTCTCACACCATCTCTCTACATTTTCTTTAATCTCATTTTCCATAAAGTTTAAACCATCTAATTTCCCCCTGCTAATTCATTCATTTTTTTTTATTTCTCCATAGAAATACCTTCATGGATTTCTTCTTTTTAAAATGCATCTCTAGTTAGAGTCAATATGCTCTCCAATGTTTGTTCTAATCCCTTATTTTCTTCTCACATCTGTACTTGATTTCATATTGCAAGTCTCAATAATTCCTGTGAAGTATCTAGTGCGAGACATTATAATGTTTCCTTCTTCCGTTTAGGATTGCATTCTCATAAAACTAACCTAATAATATGATCCACCCCTTAACAACCTAAAGTTAGCCTTGAATTTAGGGATTTCCATTGTGATCTCTAACATACATATATCTACAGTCTCTACATGGATTTTGTCCCCTAGCTCCATCATTTCCATTGCTTGTCCATTACTGCTTCGATGATGGTTTCGAAGATGGTTTCCTCAAGTTTTTCACCTTAATGGATTTGATCTCTCTCGGTGCTCAATAGATCTAGAATTAATATGGTTGTAGGCTATTTTTAGTCGCAGGTGACCACGACAAAATTTTAGATGATCAACATTATTATATATGTTATATATGAATTTGATAGTTTGAAATTTACTATATATAATATATAATATAGAGAGTACTATCAAGAAGGCCACTTCAAAAAATTTATGAGGTTTAAGGTGAATATTAATATAGTAACAATGCTCAATAATGAAGATTTTGATAGTTTGGTTGTCATTGATTCCAACCCTTGAAGAAGCCCCCACAATGTGGTTTTGGTACCCGAAGTTAACTGAGGAATATGAACATGAAGGATAGAGTAAATGCAGGAAAGACACTCATATATTATTGTAGGAAAATCCCCCTGCGAACAGGTGAATATCCTCTTGGATTCTAGACCCCTATACCAAGACATAAAACATGCAAATGGACACTAACATTCCTTTGAATATAACCAACTAATCATAAAGAGAAGGAGAAGGAAGAAAATGTGATGCACCTTATTCCGATGTTTGTCCTTGCCGCTCCAACTTGATTTTGATCTCCAAGATCCTTAGCACTGCTTGACACCTGCAATGCAATGGAAAACAAGACAAAGAACTCCTACTCTACTCTATAAGATTATTCCAATCAAATCCATCTATAAGAAAAACATATGTAAAGAGACATAGGTTATAAGGAAATAAGCCAAGCAATATATTAATGAGAACTTTTAAAGAAATTCTTATAGACTGTAGAAGTAGTTGCAATAGCTTCCCCAAGTCCTCCTCATCCAACCCTTGCACAAAGCTCCCAAAATCATAGGTTTTATATCCTAAAGATTTCTCCCAAGACCATAGGTTTGATATCTCAAGTCTCCAGTATCCTTCTCCGTGGAAAGCCCTCATTATATAGGAGTTGGAGGCTTAACCACCATGGAGAGGATCACTCATCAGATCCACTAAAAAGGGATCTGAAATATATTTAGGGAGAAAATATCTCTTAAGGATTTTAGGGAGGAAATATCTCTCAAGGATTTTAAGGAGGAAATATTTCAACCATCCATTAGAATATTTCCTCCTTAAAAAATAGGAAACCAAATGTGAGGTGGATTCTCACACTTAATTAATTTATTTTTCATGAATATCAATAATAATTCATGTGCAATTGGTATTTTGGACTTCATGTAATATATCCCTCCTCCACATTGAATAGGGATTGTGACATATGCTATTCCATGGTGTCAAGGTGCATGAGACACTTATGTGACACTTAAAACACTTAGGGCGGGGTACCTAGGTGTGCAAATTTCATGTGTAACAAAATGCCCCCTAAAGTGTGAGGTCAGAAGAGAGAATGATGGTCGAAACACTTTACAAATATTTAATGCAAGGGTGTGGAGTTGGAGAACTTGGAAGAAGCTTCAAACAACTATCAAACAGTATTAAAATATGTTCCATTTCTGAGAAATGCATACCTATTCTCAGAATACGAGATGAATCAAAGCACGGTCTTCGACCAATACACTATGGATCCATGAAAAATATTGACTAAGGATATGGCCACCAAAGATACAATGTGGATCCATACCTCCATGACATGAACTGATCGTAGCCATGCAAAATACACAGTGGAGCTACGAGATGATAAAACATAGTCACATACCAATACAATGTGGATCTATGTGACAGTCTATATATCAACATGCTCAAATGATCTCATTTCGTAGCCTAGGCAAAGAGGATATCATAGTGAATGCTCAACCCAGGGTCTTCGTCCCAATCTCGATGTGGAACGAATCTAGCCATGTGAATAGATGTTTTGATGTCAAACATGGTAGAAACCACTTGATTACCGGTCATTGAGGTAAGTCATTAACAAGTGTGAGGGAAATAACCAATGATGTCAATGACTCCCAAGGTACTCTAATACAATCCAACAAATGTGAATAAATGATCTGAAGTTGAACATTCATGGAGTCATCTGATCAAAGGTCAATGATCTAAACCCATCGTCGAAGGCAAGGAGGCTTTCCATTGAGGCATGTAGGTCCCAAGGTACTAATTGGTTTCTAAGTCAAATTCCCAGATGATGTGTTGAAGTCAATAGGAAAAGACTCATCGAAGGAGGGCCTTGATGTATCCCCCATCATCGACATGAAACTAACATAGGAAAGTGATGTAAGATGGTGAATCGAATGAGTATGGACTGACACGGGAAATGGAAACTGGAAATACTGCAGATGGATGGTCTAAATAAAAACTTCCCTTGAACATGATGATGCACAAAAACTAACTTGGCAGCATTGACTCGACGAGTACCAAGAATGTAATGTGATGAAAATAAGAGCACTCTTCGACTGGACAAAAAAGTATGGTGACACGTGGAATTTGTATGACTCAAAGATAAGTGGATTACCCAACTATAAGATGAGACACAAACAGGTGCCATATTCAAGGGTGAAAAAATATCCCTTACAACTTGTTGTACCAACCCAATACCTGAACATAATCTTTGTAGCCATACTACTTCCTTACTTTCATGAGTGGCTACCATATATTCAATTTCTGTAGTTGAAAGTGATACTACAACCTGTCCTTTGGTCATCCAAATTATTTCTCCTCCAAACAGGTTAAACACATACCCACTTGTAGATCTCCTATGATCCATATATCCAGCCTAGTCTGCATCCACAAAGCCATGTATACCACCACTCTGTCCAATCTCGATCTTCCTTGGTAGCACAATCCACAACTAGCAGTGCCACATAAATACCCAAAAACCGTTTTTACTATTGTCCAATGCTCCTTCCCTGCTTTTGACATATACCTTCTCAGAACTCCCACTTCTTGTGCAATGTCTGGTCTAGTACAGACCATTGCATACATCAAACTACCAACTGCACTCATATATGGAACACGAGACATGTACTCCTCCTCTTCATGTGTCTTGGGACACTGATCCATAGATAACTTTACCCCAATAGGAATAGGAACCTTGACCAATTTACAGTCCTGCATATTAAACCTCTGGAATATTGTCTCGACATATTTTCTCTGATTTAACCATAGTTTCCTCTTTTTCCAATCTCTTTTAATTTTCATGCCCAAAATGAAATTTGACTCACCGAGATCCTTCATCTCAAATTTAGAGGAAAACTGAGTTTTCACATCTTGGATAATCTCCTTGTTGTTTCCTATCAACAACATGTCATCCACATACAAGACCAAATAAAACAAATGATCACCAATTAATTTAAAATACACACAATGATCCTCTATGCTTCTTGTGAGGCCAAGTCCCAACATATAAGTATCAAATTTTTGATACCACATCCTTGGTGATTGTTTTAAACCATACAGGGACTTTTTCATCTTGCATACCAGCTCCTTCTTTCCCTTCACAACATAACCTTTTGGTTGCTTCATATAGATTTATTATTCCAGATCCCCATGTAGGAATGTTGTCTTCACATCCATTTGTTCTACTTCAAAATCAAATGCAACAAAAACACATAACATAAATATTATAGAGGTTAACTTGGCAACAAGAGAAAAAATCTCATCAAAATCAATTCCCTCAACCTGGGAATAACTCTTTTCTACTAACCGAGATTTGTATTTCTCCACTTTTCCTTCTGCATTCAACTTCTTTTTAAATACCCATTTGTTGCCAATGGGATTTCTTCCAATTGGAAACTCCACTAGATCCCAAGCCTCATTCTTATCTAAAGATGCCATTTCTTCATCCATGGACCTTTTCCATATATTTCCATCCTCTCAATCCATTGCCTCCATGACAGTTCTAGGATCATCATCAGTAATAGACAAAGAAAAATTTGAATGGAAAACATATGCATTATACGTTTCCAGTAGCCTTCTTTCTCGAACTGATCTCCTGAATACTGGAGTATGAGGTCTTCTTCTTCCGATTCATGTTCTTTTGTAGAGTTTGACTCATCATCCTTTAAATCAAACTCTATTTTCTCTAGTTCTTCCTTACTTGGTAGGACTTTATGTTTAACAACATCCTTCATTTCTATAAATACCACATCTTGTCTATACACTACCTTTTTAGTTTATGGGTTCCAAAGCTTATAATCTTTGATACCATCTTTATATCCAATAAAGATGCAATTTTCAACCTTCTTATCTAGCTTACTCTTGTTTTCCTTTGGAACGTGAACATATGCATCACAGCCAAATACCTTGAGATGTGTGAGAAAAGGTTCCTTACTATTCCATACCTCTTGTGGATTCTTGTCATCCAACGTTGACGAGGATGATCTGCTGACCAGGTAACATGCAATACCCATTGCCTCTGCCCATAATTCTTGCCCTAACCCAACACCACTGATCATGAACCTTTCTTTTTCCATCAACGTCATGTTCATCCTTTCTGCAACTCCATTCTGTTGAGGTGTATATGGATTTTTCTTCTACCTTTCTATACCACACTTCTTACAGAATTCTTCAAATTCATTCCCGCGGAACTCTTTGCCATTATCTATCCTCAACACCTTAATTATTTTCTCTGTTTGATTCTCAACAAGATCCTTAAACTCTTTAAACTTGTCAAAGACTTCAGATTTCTTCTTGAGGAAATATATCCAAGTATTTCTCGAGAAATCATCTATAAATGAGACATAGTACACAGATTTTCCCAATGATAGGACCGACACAGGTCCAAAAACATCACTGTGAACTAGATGTAAAATTCCTTATGCCCTCGTTGCACTAGAGGGGAATCTTACCTGATTATGATTCCCATATAGACAATGTTCACAGAAATCAAAATCCAGAGAGAATTTATACATACCTTCAACCATACCTTTACCGTGTAGTAGTCTAAGACCCTTCTCTCCGATATGCCCCAGTCTTTGATGCCACAACATAACCTTTTCTCCAGAGATTGTAGGAGTTCTTTCTTATTCAACTCCAATATCAGGAACAATAGAACTATTACACCCATCACTAATAGTGTTTCCTTGCATCTTATACAGAGTTCCAAATCTAACTCCCTTTAGCAACACCATTGCTCCTTGAACAATCCTGCAGGTTTCATTTTCAAATATTGTTTTTAACCCTGCATCGTCCATTTTGATTACATAAATCAAAATTATAGCCAAACCTGGGATGTGTATAACACCAAGAAGTTTTCTAATCCTACAAGTCTGGTAAATAACACAGTAAACTGATACATTTATCTTCATCTGAAATTTTAATCTCAACAAATACTAACTGACTTACCACAGTATTAAAGGCATTCAAATGCTCTGCCACTGAGTCTCCATCTCTCATCCTCAGGTTATACTTCTTTCTCAGGAATAGTTTATTTACTAGGGACTTAGACTGATACAACTTCCCCAACTTTTTCCATAAATCCTTGGTTGTAGCTTCCTCTGACACATTCAATAATACTGAATCAGAGAGACACAGTTGGATTGTGCTCTTCGCCTTCTGATCCAACTTTTTCCAGTCATTTGTTGAATTTCTTGTAGGTGTAGTACCTGGATCTACCGCGATCCATTGATCTCTGTCCACCAACAGATCTTCCATCTTGAGCTTCCACAAATAAAAAAAAATCCCATTAAACTTCTCGATCTCCATCTTTGAATTGATTGCCATTTATTTTCACCTGAAAAATCAATACCATAGATCTCCCACTATAACAAGGATTATCACAGTCCCGAGCCAAACCTTTGACCACAAAGGAGTCCCCCTGAAGCCAACAAATATCTGATACCAAATGTATATTTTAACCTTGTATAATATTTATTGCAAACAGATTTTCCATAAAAGAACAAAAAAGATACAATGGAAAATACAAACATTACACAAAGATTTTTTCCCTGGAAACCCAAACCAGCAAAACCAACATATTCTATATTCATTCATAGTGATACATTGTTTACAATACAGTATACATATAGGAGCCAATGACATCCAAAACCCTAACCCAATGACCTGGATTATTCAACAACCCTAATTCCTTAACCAGAAATAGAAAACCATTGACAAAGAAACCATGTGCTGAAAAACCACCTAAATATGTGACACGTTTCTCAAGGCAAAAAATGTTTTCTCGGGGGCGATGCCCCTAAACCCTTGTGCACCCAACAAATAATATAACACTACTACTCGTGCAAATAATATAACACATAGAAGGAAAAATCAGTGGTTTTTCATGTTTAGAGAGTCTAAAAAGAACTTAAAAGAAACTCCAGGGTTGTCCTTTTTTGTAATTTTAGTCTTGTGAGGCCGAAAAAGAGATAAACTACCACTCGAAAGACTCCCTTTCAAACCTTTTAACGAGTGTGAAAGGAAGAAAGATCACTTGACAATATTTTCATCATTAGAGAGTCTGAAAAGAGCTGAAAGGAGACTCCAGGGGTTCCTTTTTTGTATAACCTTTACGAGTCCAAAAAAATGATAAAAGTCTACTCAGTTACATTCTCATGTTTTTTCAAGCATGAGAAAGAACAAAGACTAAGTTCGGTATTGGTTTCATTTTTACACAAGCTTGAAAAAAAATTAAACTATGCTTGTAAATTCCCAACGTAATTTCCAAAGGTTGGGATACCCATGGATGGTTGGTACTCTTCCCCCAGCTTGAAAATATAGTGGCTTAACTCTAGAAATATAATCCAAAGTTGGAGACATTCCCCCCAAGCTTCATTTCATTCGTCGACTTTGAGGTTGCACCAATTTCTGTACTATATGGAGAAAAAGGATAAGGGTGGATGAAATAAATATTCAAATACGAAACCTAATGAAATACTCGACTCGACATCTATGATATCTAGCTAAAGACTTGAATTGATATCTACGAGATCTAGTTGAAAAACTTGACCTAACGGGAGAGGTGACTGTTTCATTTTTTAACGAGATTGACATAAGAAAATAACTACGCTCAGGGCTCTAGGTTCAAAACCCATATTTCTATTTCATTTTTTAACGAGCTTTCTACAGAGAGGAAAACTATGCTCGTAGCTTCTGCTTCATTTTTTAATGAGCTTTCCACAGAAAAGAAAAACTATGCTCAAGGTTCCGATTTCAATCCCTAGATTTTTGCTTCATTTTTTAATGAGCTTGCTACAGAGAAGAGAAACTATGCTCTTAACCTCTCCTTGATCATGGCTTCCAAGAAGAAAATGATCTAGAAGGAATACATGTCAAGGGACAAACGTCAATCATGTATTCCAAGAGATCTTCACTAGATGGAAGGAAAACACTTTGGAAGGAAAACATGTCGACGACCTCGATAAGGGTAGGGAGATTTGGCTCTAATAGCCCTATCGAAGAGATGACCATGTCAACTACCGGATCCAAGTCATAAGAGATTGATATTATGGTGAGAGGCTCATATTTATCGGTAGATGAAGGCATGGGAGACAATGCCACATAATTGACTTGTGGTAAGGACTATACCGACTACATATACAAACCATTTAGGGAAGTCATTGTCAAGTCAGGGTCAACAAACGAGAATTGATCAATAGTCACAACTCTTCCATCATGAGGGAAATATATCAACCTAAAAATAGTGGACACGTAGCTTTCATGGCATAGATATAATCTCTCCCAAGGAGTAAATAGAAATCCAAGGGGTATTGGACTACCATGACATCAACAAAGAAATTTTTCCCTCCCAAAGTTATGGGAAACCGAGGAAGGACTCCTAAAGGGTGAATAGTTCTTCTGTTAAAATCTAACAGATTATGCGTGACCAGTACAATATGAGGATAACCCAAAGCTTTCCAAGCAATAGAGGATAAAATACTAACGGACTCACCTTCGTCTATCAACGTCTGAGGAACGTCCCGACCACAAACGTGTACTATTATCTTGAAAGGAATGTGAGATTGAAGATAAGGTCCAGTTAGCACACCCCAATAAAAAATGATGGCCTCATTACTTGGAGGGGGTTCCACGGGAGAAGGAAGAATTCCCCCTAACATGGTAGTGTCTGTATTAACAAGAAAAATATGAGCAGTATCAATTTTATTCACTAGTGGGAGAGTAGGATCGACAGATGATGAGAACAGATGGACCACTTGGGTTTCTTTCTCCAAGGGGAGAATGGGGTCGACAAGTGGAAATGGATCGACCTCTTGGGTTGCACTCTCTAATGGGAGAGTGAGATCGACCAAGGATCGGATCGGATCAACCACTTTGTCAACTAATTCAACTAAGGATGTGACCATATATATTGACTTCCTGATCAACTGGAATAACTGATGAAGGGACCGTATTGATCATTCCATCAACTACAGGTGGGTCGAGAGTAAGCTTGCAATAAGCAGCTGGAAGTTGAGGTTTGAAAATACTCATGTCTTCTAGTAATTTCTAGGCTTCATTCATACGAGGGAAAAGGTGAGTTTGATGACTCCCTCCACATAACATACACAAGAACTTGACTCTACTTTTCTTCTTCCCAACAGTATCTTGACTAGTTGATGGGAGGTCAACAACATGTTGTTCAAAGGCTGATGACACGGGTTGGCAAGGGTGCATAGACCATGCTTCTATAACCTTGGATAGAATAGTGAAATCCTTAAGAATATGACTACCCTTACCAAGCCTGGAAGGGTACTTGGGTTGACAGGTTGTTTGGGTGATTATGGTATCATCAACACTCCTAGTATGATTATCAATAACTGGTTTTTTCCCGGCATGTCTGGCAGTGGTTGGAAGCTTGGACCCTTGTTTATTTTTCTTATTATTCTTCTTCCTTTTCTTCTTCTTCTTACCCACTGATTTACTATCTTTAGAGATTTCACTCAGTGAAGAATATGAAACAGAAGAAGACCTTTCAAGTGGAGAAGGTGAAGAATCTCTTACTGGTGAAGAATTTGAAGGATCAACATGAGGTTGATGTTATTGGGGGGAAGTGCTTAAAACCGAAGCACTTGTTGAATTAGATATTACTGGAGTGGAAAAAAACCATACCGGTAACCCAATTGTGAGACTTGGAAGGCTCAAAGTAGTGATGTAAGGAGGACCAATGTTTCTGTAAGAAGAAAAAACAAAAGGTTCCCCTGAAGAAGGGGTTGCTTCATTGGTAGTTCTGGGAATTGATGCCATTAAACATGGATCCAATCTACAGTCTACTAAGGAAAAATAAACAACACATGCTAAAAATATAGGAAGCAATCAAACAAATGAAACCTTCTCACAAGGAACACACTAGTTGGTGATGGAATCCAACATTGCGAGAACAATGTAAGAAGGGATTGAGATAGAGCGGGTGGAAAAGTTACGTTGATGACCTACTTAATGGACTTACACCCTAGTGCAAGATCCCACACATAATCATGGGTATACCCTCCAAGGAGCCTGAGTGAGTTTGGCCAACGTCGATTCCATGTACAGTGAATACTTGCCCCTCCATAGTCGCCTCATGTAAAGAACCTAAAGAGATAGGCTACTAAGGTTACCAATTATGGCAATGATTCCTGGGGAAGTAGTCAACAGTCCGATCCACACGCAAGGGCAGGGTACCTAATCCTGAAATCGCCTCGAGTAGGTCCTCACAAGTTTTTCTTCTCAAGTGATCCCCAATAATACATGCAATCTCTACACTAAGACCAATGAAGCAGGGTGAGTAGCTCTGTTAGCCCTAATGTGGCCTCATGATTGATCCTTGTGTTAGTAGGGATTCCCAAGACAAAATGTAGCAAGTGGATTTAAACTCTCCCTATCATAAGATACTATGTTTTTTTACATCTTTGGAAAGTTATCTTTCACACCTATTCCAAATCCCTACACCCTAAGATAATGTAGATTTGCTACCAGAAAATATAAAAATGTCTAATCAATTTTTATAAGCGCTTTATTTTAAGTCTGTTGTTTACTCAAGAGGAAAATGGCATGGACTAAATGGTGTTTTGACCGACTCTAAACAATGCGAAGAATGAGAATGCAAATATTTCACTTCGATGAAAGATATATTACAAGAAGGAAAAAATGTTTATCATTCCTAGATGCACAATGTCCCAAATTTTTATTAAACTCATCAATATCAATATCCTCAAGAAATTATCCAAAGAGACTGTACACCAAGACACGATTCTTGCCCCCCCATGCCAAGAATTCAAGACCAAAAATTCAAAAAAACATTCAATTTTGCTACTTCAAATGCAAGCTAGTTTCACTACCCAAAATCAAGAATGCAACTATCTTCTTTGTTTGATTCTAATGTATAAAAAAATTAAATTCAAATCCTTTAATTCTCCACTAATTTCAATTAAAAGAAAGAGCCAGATGCATATGTAAAAGACATGAAGCAAAAAGGGCTTCAAACAAAACATGCACTCAAAGCAATGAGAATTGAAAGAAAACAAGTAGGATATAACCTATTCAAACAAGAAATAATTCAAGGATTCGAAAATGAACAAGCATTCAAGGAACACAAGAAAGTTTAGAGAAGAATCCAAGAAAAGATAGGGAGAAAGAGAAATCACTCAAACTGTCCCGACAAAATAAGCAGCAAGAAAGAGAAATTTCACAATTCTGAAAAAGTTTCAAGCTCCAATCAAGACAATAGAAAGTGATAAGTACCAAATCTTAACCTAAACAACTTCAAAAACCAACATACAAAGTCTAGGTAAAGACTTCTTCAAAACAGATTGAAAAAAATATGAGTAGAAGAAGGCAAAAAACCTCCAAGAAAGAGACTAGTGCTCCCTAAATCAAGTGCACAGAGTGCTATAGTGATCTGTAAATAACCATAGGGGGGCACTGATCAGAGACCAACGCTCTGTAATGCACTCTAGGTGAGCGCTACCCTTCCCATAAATTCAAAACAGAGCCAAAAAATTCAAAAAACATTCACCCAGAATTCGTAGACATTGGTGAAATTGCTAGTGAAGATGGGAGAAAGGTAATGGATCATGAAAAAATAGTAAAACTGATCTAAAAGGTGGGAAAAGGGCAGGGACAAATCCAAGGAAATACAAATAAATGTTTGGTTCCCAGTGGAGTTGCCAATTTCTATTTTAGGAAAATCCCCTTGCGGACAAGTGAATATCCTCTTGGATTCTAGACCCCTATACCAAGACAAAAAACATGAAAATGGACACTAACATTCCTTTGAATATAAATAACTAATCATAAAGAGAGGGAGAAGGAACAAAATGTGATGCACCTTATTCCGATGTTTTTCCTTGCTGCTCCAACTTGAGCTTGATCTCTGAGCTCCTTAGCACTGTTTGACACCTGCAATGCAATGAACAACAAGACAAAGAACTCCTACTCTACTCTATAAGATTAATCCAATCAAATCCATCTATAAGAAAAACATATGTAAAGAAAAATAGGTTAGATGTAACACCTTGTTTCCCCCAGTCTGTAAAAATGACTATATTGGCCAAGAACTATGGCAAACTCAAAGATGTGAATGTTTGATTTGACAGACCTTTGTATAAAAGGTCAATGAATGTAAATTATGTTATGATTATGTGTTGCATGACTGTTGGGAGGGGAGATGTGCTAAAAGATACCATGATGGATAATGAGAGGTGGTGTAAGGGACCTATAATGGTTGCGTTAACTTCCACTGAACCAATACTCTACTGGTTTTTACTTGCTCAAAGACCAAAGCACCTCTCTGACCCTGGAATGAATTACCCGCCAGGATGGTAGGTGGGGAGGATCCTCAAGAGTTAATGAGGGGATGGGGGTGAACCACCCATCCGTAGAAGCTCCCAGACCTGACCATGGATGGGGGAATTCGTGCCACACGCAATCTTGCAGAAATGGAAAGAAAGGAAGTGTTGCGAAGGGGAGGAGAGAACACATGCGACAGGGATCACAGAAGAAAACTGGAGGAACTCTGGAAATACAAGGAGTTATCAATAGAGGAGAAGGAGAGTAACCTTCGTCCTTGAATTTCGTTGAGCTGGAAGTAGAAGACCGAATCTCAAGCATCATGGTCTAGCTCGGGGGTGGCTAGTGGTAAATCTGTTTGGAGTCACTGAGCCTATGATTGGGTGGAAACGAGCACCCCTCTTGGTAGTCGCGTCACACTTGATGTTTTTGATAAGTGTTTATGTTTTGTATTTTGAATTGAATATCCTCGATGCATGCTCATGTTTATACGCTCATAAATGGTTTCTGTATAGAAGTGATTGCCTTGTGTTTTGATTGGGAATAATGGATGCATGCCTATACTTATATATGACCATAACTGGTTTATGTATAGAATGAATAAGTTCAGAATACGAGTCCATTCTCTTGAGAATTGTCCCATCTACTTGACTCGTGCTCTGTCCTGGTTTAATTTCCCAAAGGCACCATCTACCAGGAAGTTTCCTCGCATCCCAGAGCCGGAGTGAGTTCCTTGAAAAGACTACAGTTATAGTAAACCCACAAGTTTACTTTACCCCTGCCACAGAGTTCATAGCTTAGCGAATTAGGAAGGATTTTCAGTCAGGTCACTAAGCCTAAGGATAATTACCCAAGAACTCTTTGAAGGATCATGTGATCTGAGTCTGGAAACCTTGTACAAAAAAGAGTAGTTCTCTCAGGTTTCGAAGTCGTGTGAGTTCGAAGCTCCGAGAGGTTGAATCTCTCAATTAAATCTCAGAAAGGACAACGAGTCCAGTTATCGAAAGAGAGAATACCCCATCATTAGGTAGACGAATGTTTGGAATCCTTTTGGAAATACCTCAGAACGATCAAGACCGACGGATCTAGAGGAGGAGCGCAGGCATTAACACCTCGACTCCTTCAGCCTTCACAAGTAGCGATGGGATCCAGGACCGTAGAACCAAGGATCTGTCAGAGCTCTATTGACCGTCGATCTTAACCTTTGCATAGGCAGGAGAGTGGACTCGAAAAATGTCTTAAAAGTCCATAAGTATTCAGAACCATCCATCGGCATAGGACACGTGGCAGTCGGGTAGAATTTTACTAACTCGTGACTTGGAGTGGTCAAAGGGTAGGACTGCATGAACTCACGATTCACGAAATTGTGACGTGATCGTGGTTGTTGATCCATGAGTGATCTGGACCATCGATTTAGCGTGAATGAGTTTCGGAGTTTCAACACCCGGGAAACCAAAGGGAAAGACCCCTCGTTTTCGCAAGTCGCGAAATCCCGGTATACAAAACCCCGATTCGGTTTAGTGTGAATGAGTTTTGGCATTTCGGCACCCGAGAAACCAAAGGGCAAGACCCCTCATTTTCGCAAGTCATGAAATCCCAGTATACAAAACCCTGAATCGGTTTAGCATGAATAAGTTTTGTCATTTTGGCACTCGGGAAACCAAAGGGAAAGATTCATCGTCTTCGCAAGTCGCAAAATCTCGGTATACGAAACCCCGATGCACTCTGTGGATGAGTTGATTTAGTGTGAATAAGTTTTGGAATTTCAGCATCCAGGAAACCAGAGGGAAAGACCCCTCATCTTCACAAGTCGCGAAATCCCGGTATATGAAACCCCGACGTGCTCTGTGGATGAGCCCTTGGTCACAGGACAGGGTCATGTGGTAGAAGGAGGAGGTAGGCACTAGAAGTTAATCAAGGCTCTAAACTCGGGAATCGACATTTTGGGTCCCGAAAGAATCTGGACTGTCCATTGGTAGAGGACACGTGGCGAATATCTAAAGCTGTCGAGGTTCTAGAGATCAGGGAAATAGGAGTGAATACCCCACCAAAATCCTGAAAGGTAGATTGTCAGGATTTAATCCAGGCTGTTGATCAAGTCAACGATCTGGACCATAGATCCGGATGATACCGGGCTTTCGGGTTTCGAGGATTGAAGGAACAAGGGTTCCTTGCAATAGGAATCTCGAAAGTAGAGTTATGGTAGTTCCATTTGGTGTTAGAGTGTGTTCACTAAGTTGTTTGCATGGAGTAGGAAAAAGGGGAGCCAAGGAGCTCATTAACCCCATTTCGAGTTTTAGCGTTTCAAGGGACAGGGAGCTGGGGAGAGCTCGCACACAGAAATCCCGAAATGCGAAAGCTGGAAGCACCTTTTTGGTAAGGCCTGTGGTCATAGCCAATAATCACATGGAGGAGGATAAGGGAAGGGATGGTCTGTGCTAGGACCCACAAAGAAAAGACGAAAAATCTAGGTTTCCATAGTGGGTATGTGACAAATTGGTATCAGAGCATGGTTACAACACTTGGCCTACTTGGGCTCATGGACGAGTTGTGCATAAACTCCATTTGAAGTACTCGTAAAAGGAGTAACTCTCTATCCTAACCCACTTTATCAGAAGCCGAAATTAAGAATGAAAATTCCTATTGTGTGTATGCATTTGAAAAATATGAATTATGCGTTGATTGTGAATGAATATAATGTTGACTAACAACAAGTGTTTTTCCTGCACAACATGTGGATGATCAACCGTAGAAAACTGTAGACACATATAATGGTGACACACCACGAAGTGGGGGATGGATCCCACAATAGAGACGAAGAGTCTGACAAAAGGAGAGCAGTAGAGACCCCTCCAGATCTAGCTGAGATTGTGAGAAGCGTCATGGTCGAACTACAGAGCTGCAAGGCTGACAACGAGAGGTTGATAAAAGAGAACGAGAAGCAAATGGAAATTAATGCAGTCTTGCTACAGAGTTTATCCGACATACAAAGACAATTGTAGCATGGACCTAACACCAGTCATGCAGACCAACGAAAGACAAAGAAAAGTCGAAGTCCACCTGAGATACGAAAATGTGGTCTTTTAAGTGGCCACACTGGGAAGAGTACCTCGAGAAAGGTCCACCCCAGAGATAAGGGACAAGTGTCTGATGATTCCTCTGGAAAGGAAACTAGCAATTCGGAGGAATCTTCTAGTAGCAGAACTAGTGCTTATTCCCGAAGAAAATGGAAGAAGCACAATCATTCCAAAAATCATAATCTCAAAGAATTCAAGAAGGCCAAACCACCCTCTATCAAGGCCTAGTTTCTTGGACCAAAGAAGTATTGTAGAGTCTATGACTTCTCGGAAAACTTGAAGGCTCGAGTAGCCACTTTCAGCCTGAATGGGAAGGCTTCCATTTGGTGGGAAGACCTTAAGAACATAAAAGGGATTCACGAAGAAGACCTATCTTGGGAACAATTTGAGAAATACTTCAAGAAGAAGTATATGCTGGAAAAGTATTTCGACGAAAAGACTAAAGAATTCTATGAACTCAAGTTGGGGCAATGCACCATAGAGGAATATGTCAGCAGATTCCTTGAGTTGCTGAGGTACGTACCTTATATAAAAGCAGAAAAGGAAAAGGTGCAACGATTCATCAGTGGACTACCTAAGGACTATCATAACAGAATTGAGTTTGATGAGCCAAAGACCCCAGAAGACACTATTCGTAAGGCAAGATATTGTTATGAACAGCTTGGGCATCGGATAGAACCTCGTGAAGGATGGAAGCAAAAGAATAGCTTGGGACTCCAGAAAAAGGGATTTAAATCCCCAAGATTTAAAAACTATAAAAAGGACTCAAGGATGAGCCTCCCAACCTGAAGTGTACACCAGCAGAATTTCCCCTCCTAGAGCATAAATAAACCTTTTGGATATACCCCAGAAAAGATTGATAACCTGAAGAGAGAACCCTTGAAATGTTGGGTTTGTGGAGAAGAAAATCTACCGAGGGACCGCCCGCACCAACAACAGAACAATCAGAGAATTTACAACGTTCAAGAAGCTACCACCGTCAATGACGTGGCTAGGAGTATGCCGCAAATTTATGCAGCCGTGGATAATAAACAAGCTGACCACCAAGCTTTAGTGGTGGAGATGGAAGGTATGATCACCAACCATCTAGTTTCTATTCTAATTGACCCTGGTTCAAATTTGAGTTATATAGATCCTAAGGCTATTGATAAGTGTAAATTACAACCACATAAACATGCCAAGCCATGGTTGGTATAGTTAGCCACCGACACCAAAAGAAAGGTAACATAGGTCATAGCATCTTTCCAATTCACTATGGGTGAATTCCCCACCCAGACAACCCTTAACATACTACCCCTAGGATTGTATGACCTGTTTATTGGTATGGACTAGCTAGCCACATATAAAGACAGACTGGACTGTTACCATAAAACCTTAGAATGTGTAAGTGAAGAAGGAAGAAGGATAACCCTTCAAGGGATCCAAAAACCTATCTCGGTGAGATGAATATCAACTCTTCAAATGAGAAAGTATTGCAGAAAGGGGTGTCCACTATATGAGATACAGGTGTTAGAGTTAGTTGAAGATGAAAAACCAAGCCTCGAAGACCAGCCCACACTAAGAGAATATAGAGATGTGTTTCTGAAAGAAGTACCAGGTTTATCTTTGAGAAGGGACATTGACTTCTCGATAGAACTTGCACCAGGAGAAGTTGTCGTGTCAAGGACACCCTATAGGATGAGCACACCGGAGCTATTTGAGATTAAATTACAACCAAAAGAAATGATAGACAAAGGCTATATCCGGCCCAGCGTTTCCCCATGGGGAGCACCAGTTCTGTTTATGAAGAAGAAAGATGGTACCCTCCAACTGTGCATAGATTATAGACAACTCAATAAGGTAACCATAAAGAACAAGTACCCCTTACCCAGGATCGATGACCTGTTCGATCAATTGGGCGGTGCTTCCATCTTCTCAAAGATTGACTTAATATCTGGATACCATGAAGTCCGAATCAAGAGTGAAGACATCCACAAAATTTCCTTCAGGACGAGATATGGTCACTATGAGTTTGTGGTAGTACCATTTGGATTAACCAATGCCCCTACCACTTTTATGTTCTTGATGAAAAATGTGCTCAGAAAATTCCTAGACAAATTTGTACTAGTTTTTATTGACGATATATTAATTTACTCCAAGAATAGAGAGGAACATGAGGAACATCTTAGACTTGTGTTTCAAGTGCTAAGAGAACATTATCTCTATGCCAAATTTAGCAAGTGCGACTTTTTCCAGAAGCAAATACATTACTTGGGCCATGTCATATCTGTAGAGGGAGTAGCAATAGACCTTGACAAGATCAGGTATATCATGGAATGGCCTACCCCAAAGGATGTTTCAGATATCAGATCCTTTATGGGCTTAGCAGGATACTATAGAAGATTTATAAAAGGATTCTCCAAGATTGGTTGTCTAATCACTACCCTCTAGAAGAAGGGAGATAAATTCACATGGACACAAGAATGTGAAGAAATATTTCAATCCCTAAAACATCTACTAACCCACGCACCCATGTTGAAGATCGCCAATCACGAAGCTGACTTCCTCATGTGCATAGATGCCTACAAGGAAGGGCTTGATGGAGTCCTTATGCAAGGAGGAAGTGTAGTCTACTATGAATCTCGAAAATTGATTGAGCACGAAGTCAACTATGTGACCCATGATCTAGAGTTGGTTGTCATAGTGCACACCTTAAAAATGTGGAGGCATTACCTCTTGGGAAGGAAATTTGTACTTATGACAGACCACTGTGGATTGCGATATCTGTTTGACCAACAAGAGCTCAATGCTAGACAAGCTAGGCAGATGGCCCTCCTTAGCGAGTTTGATTTTGAAATCAAACATGTTAAAGGAAAGGAAAATAAGGTGGCCAATGCCCTTAGCAGAAGTATGAAAACAATTCATTTGGCAGTGGTGAGCA
>ML843666.1:0-11007 GCA_009831015.1 Picea engelmannii | reverse complement strand
TTGTTGGAATGGTGGTGGCTTATCTCTAAGGAGATATGTGACGACTGTACTCATTCGCAAGAACATGAGTAAAATGAGGCTCTGAAGGCCATTTTACAATAAACATGAATTCCAAAACCCTAGACATCCAAAAACCTAACCCTAGGATATGAAGCGCCAAAAGTCATGTGAGCCCCGTTGGGGTAAGTTAGTACATCAACTTCCTGGGGTCATAACTTTTTCATATGATCTCTATTTTAGGAACATGGTAGCTCATTGGAAAGGTATATTCGAGGAATACACATGTTACCATCAAAATTTGAATTCATTTGTAGTCTAAATGTGGCAATCCCTAAAAACGTTGTTTAGGGCCTCAAAACGACCCCGAAAGTCGGGGACTCGAAAACTAGGAAAAAAATGCCAAACTAGAAAACTGCCAAAATGAACCAGTTGGAATAGGTGGGAGGCCACCAAAATCCATATGGATCAATACTCCCTCCTTAGGAATCAATGGTCTCCATTTCATTGATTTCCCCCATAAGATGAGGAAATTTCTACTAAATTTGGCCTCGGGTGAGCCACTTGCCTTGGTGCATGAGCTGCACTGCTTTGACAACTTGATAAAGTTGGATCCTTTGTTGTTGAGTTATATTGACTTGTGTGTCCACAATATGATTGTTGGAGGCCTATTTCATGCATTCAGGGTTGAGATCTATTGGTGTTATTTGTTTTTCTATCTCTGAGGTGTCCAATAATGGTGGGAAATATGGTCGAAGGAGAGCCACGTTGAATATTGGGTGCAAGCCAAGGAAAGGGGGAATGTTGAGCTCAAAAAAATTGTCACCCACAACCTTGGTGATGGTGTAAGGTCCATAATGGATTGGTCGAAGCTTTTTATGGGGACCTGTAAGGCGTTCTTTCTGCAAGTGCAACCAAACTTTGTCTCCCACCTGAAACTTATGTGACACTCGGTGTTGATCATGGCACTGCTTGTACTTTGCATTGGACTTCTATAAAATATCCTAAACCTATTGGAATATGTGATGTATTCTCTCAATCAACCTGGTGGCTTTGACAACTTTAGTTGGAGCAGGGGACGAGTCGACTGAGGTGGCTGCAAGGGGTAGTACAACATCCATGAGACTCAATGATTGGAATCCCAACCTCACCTAAAAGGGGCCGTGGTCAGTTGATTTATGCAGTGATCAGTTGTAGATATGTTGAACATAGGGAAGAATCTCATCCCATGTGTAGGGGTGCTTGGAATTGTACATGCGCAGGTTATGCACGATCATCTGATTGACAACCTTAGTTTGGCCATCTGTCTGGGGGTGGAAGGAAGTAGATTTGGTGAGATTGGTGTCCAAAAGTGACCAGAGGCTCGACTAGAATGTATTGAGGAACCAACTGTCCCGATCTGAGACAATGGTTTTTGGGATTTCGAAAGGTACCCATACTTGTTCAAAGAAGAGCTTAGCAGTGGCCTATATCATGATTCTATTCTTGCAGGCGGCCATAATCACCATCTTGGAAAAGTGATCAACCACCACAAAAAAAAAAATCATTTCCCCTCTTGGTGGATGGAAGGCCCTAAATGTAGTTCATTGAGATGGACTCCCATGGCCTGCCAGGAGTAGGAAGAGGGGTGTATAGGCCCCTTTTCTTAGTGGTTGGTTTGGAAATAGCATAGGTACTAAAGGACCTGATATACTTGCTGACATCTTGTTGAAGTTTTGGCCAATAGAAATGTTTGTAAAACACTGCCACTGTCTTTTCAATGCCAAAGTGTCCTGCCACCCGACTGTAGTGGGATTCCGAAATCATCTTTGTTCGCTTGCTTGATGGAACACATAGATGGCCCAAATGGCACAACAACTCATCCTAAAGATGGAAATTAGAAACAACTGAGTTTGTGCCCAACATTTGGTAGGTGGTGGCGAAGTCAAGGTCTGTCTCATAGAGGTGGGGCCATCAGGAGGTCTCATGGCCACAGGAGTCTACCACTGTGGTGAGTGCCACAACTGGAGGTCTACTGAGGAAATAAATGACTCAGTTGGTACTTCATGTTTTATACTTGATGTTGATGTGGAACTGCTGCAAGTATGTGGACCACTTCTGATGGAGGTTATTATACAATTTTCATTGTGTTTGCATGAACTGCAGTGGCTTATGATCAGTGTGGATGACTGTCTCCTTCCCAAGAAGGTAATGTCTCTACTGGAGGAAGGATTTCACATTAGATTACATTTATTTATCATAAGTAGGGTACTTACGGACAACATCTGATAGTGTCTCACTATGATAGGCCGCGAGGTGGCTGGATGAGTGACAACAATGACCATAGCATAGTTTGAAGCATCTATATCGATCTCAAAGGGATGTTGCAGGTCCGATAATGAAAGTACTGGGGCTGAGCATAAGTGATGCTTCAAATCATCGAATGATTTTTTTTTGAGACAAACCCCACACAAAGTTTTCCTTACCACCACCCCTGGTTACTTGGATGAGGGCCCATGCAATATGGGAGAATCCCAACATGAACCTGCAATAGAAATTGGCAAGGCCCAAGAAGCTCTAAAGCTTAGTGAGTGTTGTTGGGTATGTCAAGTCATGGATGACTTGGATATTGGTTGGATCCACATGCACACCATGCTGATCAATGATGTAGCCTAGGTAATGGACTCTGTCCATGCTGAAGGAGAATTTTTCCAAGTTGGCATATAGCTTGTGCTTCTGCAGGGTGTGCAAAACCTGCTGAATATGTTGCAAATGTTCCACCCAAGTCTTGTTGTAGATAAGTATTTCATCCATATACACCACTACAAAAGTATTGGTGAAAGGTAGTAGGATATCATCCATCATCCTCATGAAAGTTGCTGGAGTATTTTTCAAACCAAAGGGCATGACCAACCATTAAAAAATACCTTCTTTTGAATTGAAGGCGATCTTCCATACATCTGTCTGTTCTATTGAGACCCGGTGGTAGCTATACTTTAGATCAATATTTCTGAAGTATTTAGCCCCCATGAGCTGATCAAGGAGTTCGTTGATTCATGGAATCAGGTATCGGTTCCAGATTGTGATTTTTTTCATGGCTAGATAATAAATGCAGAGTCACCATGTCCTGTCTTTCTCTTGCACCAGCACGATTGGGATCCCACAAGGAAATGTGTTGGGACGGAAGTGCCCCTTGTGGAGTAGTTATTGGATCTTCCATTAGATCTCCTCATTCTCTAACAATGAGTGGTGGTAGACTGGCCCATTGGGTATCAATGCATCGGGGGTTAGATTGATGGGATGTTTGACCTGATCATGCAGAGGTACCTCAGTAGGTGAGGAGAAGATATCCAAGTATTCTTCCATGACCTTATATACTTTATTCTACTATGTGGAGAGGTCAGTCATGGAGGCCCTAGATGTGGCTATGATCTTTCTCTCACTCCGAGAGCGAATCATAAATAAGTAAAACTTCTATGTCTGAGAGATGACCTTCTTGCATTGCATGGCAGAGATCAAGGAAATAACATTAGGTGGGACTGCCTCAGGTATCCTATACAATTTCCTATCCAAAGTAATAATAACACTGTGAGGCCTAGAAGCATATACAACATGACATTTCCATAAATAAGGTTGGCCCAAAAGAACATTTCAAACTTCGAGAGGAGAAACATCACACAATACCTTGTCTTTGAAGGACTTGATGTCGTATGACAGACGAAACTGTTGGCTGATGTGGAGATCACTTCCTTGGTGGAGCCATTCAATGCTGTAGGGCTATGGGTGTAGTGTTGTCGGCAGGGCTAGCCACTTGAAAACCTCTGTTGAGATGAGGTTCTTCTGGCTACTGCTATCAACGATGAAGTGTAGTGGGGCGCCTTTCACCCACATCTGTGAATGAAAAATGTTCTCGCCTTCCTCTGGCTCATCTAATTCACCGGTCTAGAGCTTGGTGGTAGAAACAGTAGCACTAGGTTCCGCATCAATGATACGTCTCCCCCTTTCTAGTTCTGATTCAGAGTCAGAACCCACCTCTGATTCAGATGCTTTCACCTCAGCCACCAATGACTGCTTTGAGAGGCAATCAATAGTGTTATGCCAAGGGATCTTATGGAAGTCACACCACTTCCCTATATCTTTCTTTTTCTTTCCGATGTCCTTCTTAGCTTGCATCTTGGACCAGTTGTACTGATGCTATCCATATTTTCTCTATCCTTTGTTCTGCGGGTTGGGGCTTCCCTTTCATTTATTTTTTTGTGAGGGGTTTCCAGGCCCAAATTGTTGAGTATTTTGTTTAAGATTCTGCTCTATTTTGACGACATATCAATAGGCCACGCCCAAGGATGATATGTCCAGAAAATCCATTTCGACCTAGATGTGTCTATGCAGACCATCACGATACTTGAGCACCAGAAGTCGTTCAAAATATTTGATATCCATCTTGGTGCACAAGGTATTGAAGATATTTTTGAACTCTGACACTGCTTGGTCTCTTTCCTGTTGCAGTTTGGTCCATTTTGTATATAGGTCATCATAACTTCTGACAGGGTAGTGTTGTTCCTTAATAACATCCCTAAAGGAATCTCAGGTGACCGCGACTATAAATAATGATGGTTCTTATGTTTCCTTTTTCTCACAGAAAATTTTCCACCAATATTTGACATGGGGAACGACTTTGAGGAGCACAAAAGTAATCTTTTCTCTATTCGAAAATTTATGGACAGAAAATTACCCTTCTAGTAGATTCAACCATTTGTCTACAACATATGCATCTATCTGACCTTCAAATATAGGACTATAAAAGTTGATTTGTACCTTGAAGGGGGCGACGCCTCCACTCAAGGAATATGTGTCACCTGTTGGTAGTCGTCGAAGGATTTGTGCAAAACTATCCATCATCTCATTCCTCTATTGCATGAGGAATTCCTTGAGAAACATTTTGAAAGGATCTCGTATCCCATCGTCTTTATTTTCTCCCACCATGAGAGGTCGCTTGGGTGTGAAAGATCTTTTTTCTTCAAGAGAAACAAGCTTGAGAACCAATTCTTTGTACCCTAACCTCATTGGGGACATGCATTAAGACTGACAAGGAGAAGACCACTCTGATACCACTGATACATATTTTATGAGAAGAATGAAATGAATACAGATTATTATTAAAATATGATTAACATAGAATAATAGAGATATAGTAAAATTGGTTTAGGTTCATAGTGTTGTACCACCCTACTGCCCGATTCACAAATTTCTTCTCTTCCCTCCACCAAGATGCCAACAATTGAGTGGTATTATGGTGTTCATACAAATCCACAACAAAATCCCTTTTTATCCTGACTTCGACATCCTTAAGTTTGTAGTATTTTCTTACTTCTATTGGAAAGAAGACGTCGATACACTCTCCATATTTGTTATTTGGCAAGAATTTCTCTACGTCAGTATGATGGATGATCCATTCTAGAGTTTCCACAAATATAAAAAATAGGGTTCCTATCTACCACCATATATAATGAAGAATGCCTAATGTTATAGAAAATTTCATCATCCATTTCCCTCACCTCTAGGTCGCTATGAGTCGTGAATTCTAGGAAATCTTCATAATGAATTTTGTTGTATAAATAAAGATAGGAGGGTAGGGTTACCTTGGTTGTTGTGTTATTGTTTGTATATTTGAAAAGTGAAGGAAAGATCGATGGCTTCTTATGTGACATTTTGACCGCTAACTCTGCCTTTGGGGAATAATCCAGCTTCTTAGCAGTTGAGATGGATGCCTCTCTGACTTGCTCATTTCCTCCATTTAGGGTCTTCAATGATAGATGAGTAACTATTTGTTTGGGTGGTGTATTTCCTCCAATACACCAACTTAACTTAGTATCCCTTCTATTAACATATCTGTAGAGGAAATTATCATAAATACTTTCACGTGAATATTTTCTTGGGTAGAGTACTCACGAGTCCCTAGCTTTGAGATAAATACAACACAGCTCGATCCCTAAGTTAAACTAGATCAATCATGAGTTATTGTGAAATAACTATAAAGATCTATGTGAATTATGAAATATTTCAAAAATACATTCAAATAAATATCAGTTAGCCCCTCACATCCGAACTCATCACCCTTTAGTATAGAGAATCTATTGTAGATATTTATTTATTTTGAATCGCATGTGTCAAATTTCAAGGTAAATGCGATGAGCGAATTGCCGATGCAAAGGGATGTTGGAATGGTCTATCGAGGATTTCATTTAGTCGTTAATTAGCGTGCAACATCCTTTGAGATCTGGATTCAGGAATTCTATTCATTTGAGGCTTTTAGAGACTCACACCTGTTCAAATCATCTATCCCAATGGAGATGAAGGTATAACATTTTTGTGCATGTGGTTTGATCGGTATATGGACATGGGTTTATCAATATATAGATGTGGCAGATGGAAAATCTATAGATGGGTAGTCTTGATGAGTTTGAAGATCTTTGGAGAGACCCAATTGAAAGTGCAGACTGCTCATCAATAATTATTGATTGGGCATCGAAAATGAGAGGGATGTGCGATGAAGAATAGGTTTTGTCTTCTTGTTCTGTCGACGCCAACGTCTATTGGCATTCGGCGTTGACCTCATTTCTTGCACTTTTTCCTATGAACAACATTGGGTGTTGATGTCCAATGTTAATCAACGTCAGAAACTACCCCTTGTATTTACCAATGATTGTTTATCTCTTGATATCATTGACATATGACACTCTCAGTGTCGACCCTTTTATGAGTGAGTTGTCCATTCACGTCACTATTATCTGAATTGACTGATGCCCATTGTTGATAGACGTCAATGTCCTTGAGGATGTGTCGTGTGGTTCAAAATTTTTATTAGTTCAACTGACACCTGATATTGATCAACGTCAACATATTATAGAAGTTCTCATCGGGTGTCAGAGAAATTTCCTTCTAGATGTGATGTCGAAGAACTTTCTAGGAAAATCACTAAGTATCTTATGTTGTTTATTCTTTTATGCAAAATATGATATTGTTTGGGGATTTTCTTGGTTTTGTAAAATAAATTCAAACCATAAGAATAATGAATAAACTGGGAAAAATGGTAAATATTCAAATTATGTAAAATAAAAAGGGAGACAGTGAAAATAATAAAAGAAAAATTGGTACCCAAAAATTGAAAATTTTAATGGTGTGTTGAGTGCATAACAATATGTACGCAGGTTGCCACTGAGGTGAATCACGTATATAGTTTTTTGGGTAGTTATAGATCCATAAAAGGATAATAGATGATGTCAATAGGCCGTACAGATGGTCTACAATAGATTTGTGGGAAGAAGATATTTCCAAATTATTCGAGTTTTGGATTTCTGCTATGTATTGGAGAACAAGGTTGTTCTCAGTTTTGGTAACTTTGGAGGAAAAGGTTTCCCTCAAAATTTTGGTGATATTGTATTGGATGGGAGGGATGGTTTTTCCCTTAGTATTTTTTATGTTAAAAATATTGCAGAACTGAAATTGTGTCTCATGTATATTGATGATTCATCTATGATCTTTGTGTTTTTGCTACATATGTTTTTAGTCAATAATTTTCAGTGTGAAATTGTTCAGTGACAACAACTAGATTTTTATTGTTAAATCACTGGGAAGCAATTTCCAGATCTGAAAATCAGTCACTTATATTTTCATGTGAAAATCGACACTGGTATCATATCTTGGAATCTAAAGAGAAGGGGATCATATTGAGACACATTATTGGCTACAACACTGGAAGAGTGTTGTAATTTTTTGTGTTCTTGTTCCTGTTATGAGAAGGTCAAGATGGCGAATACATTGAACTTGATGATAGGTTGGAAGGGGAAATAAACTTTTGGTCTTGGAGGGAAAGGATTCTCCTTATGCTGGAAGAGAATGGCCTCAAGGAGTATGTTTAGAATGTGGTTGTAACTCCTACTGATCCGCAATATTTTACAACTCACAAGGAGAAATAAGTGAATTCCAAGAGGGTATTTCTAAAGTCCATGAAGGACCACTAGATTCCTCACATTGTCGAGAAAACAACTTCCAAGGATATGTATGATTCTTTGGTGGGTCTTTACCGAAACAAGAATACTAGCAAGATGCTACACTTGAAGCATCAACTTCAGATTTTCAAGATGACTAGTGAATACACATTTTTTAGTTATCTTATGAATATTACTCAAATCTGAGATTAGATCATAGCTATTGGTGAGACAGTACATGATGTTTATTTGGTGAATGTAGAAATGAGAGGTCTTTCTAGGTCTTCATAGCTATTTGTGCAGGGGATATGTGCATAAGACAAGTTTCCAGACTTTGACAGACTATGGAAAGATTGCATCTAGGAGGAGACCTGGTTGGTTTCTAGAGATGATATAGATGGTGTGGTAAATATTACCAATGATGAGAACCAGACCCTTGTATCCCACACTAGGAAGGGAAGAAGGGGTTCTCTAGACAGAAGAGTTCCATAAGGCAGAAGGGATTCTCTTGAGAGGGAAAAATCTTTAGAGTCGAGATAGGACAAGGATCTTAGTAAGATTAGATGTTTTGAGTGTTATTATTTTGGGAACTATGATTCACAGTGTTGGCATTTTTTCAAGAAGAGTGTGCTTGTCATTGATGGTAAGAACAAAAGTGCAAATGATATGTTTACAAGCAAGAAAATAAACAATGATGGAAAACAGGGAAAGCATAAGTTCGGAAGAAGAAGTGAACAGTATGGAAATCAAATATTAGGAGGAATAGAGTAAGTATGTAGAGATCAAATCTCAGAAATAAGCGTAAGCTCGGGAGGAGAAGCGAACACTATGCAGAGACGAGAAAGATTAGAAGAGATAGCAATTTCTAGAAGCACAGACAAGGTCCAAGTCAGCGGGACTCACAGAAGGATCAAATTTCAATGCCTTTGACACTTAGACATTCTTCCAAGTCAGAAGAAATCATAAGCTCAGGAGGAGGAGTGACAGTGGCCAACGGATCAGAGTCCAGACAGGAGAAGCGTGCAGAAAGATCAAGCCGTCGATCTGAGAACATGATCGACGAACAATGTTTAGTTCAGGTCTAAATATGCGAGGATTTTTTTTGCATTGGAAGTCACCTTTGGATTGCAACAAAGGTAAGACCATGGCCCATCATTTTATATGTCACATTAAATGGTTTAAAGGGTGGTCTAATGGATGCAATCTCAATATTATAGTGCTTTAACTCAGAAAACTAGGTGGGGAAGCACAGATAAGTGAGGTCTTGATCTAAATTAATCCAATAAGTTTGTATAGTGGTGAGTTGATAGAAGAAACTTGAGAAAATCACAACATTCTTCTCTGGACATTCGGTCTTCCAGTATCCTGTGGAGGAAAAGTATTAGATGCAAGATCCTCTCGGACATGAAAACTTCGAGAAACTGAAAATTTTGCAACAATAGATATAGTCAAACCTACATTATACTACAGTCACAACACCGAACTGGATCATCCATGCCCGAGATTTGAGAGTTAGAAGCAAATAAATGAAAGGAGAAGTTGGTTTCCATTAAACAAGAAGTCTCAAATAATAGTCATAACTAGAGAACTAGAGGCCTCATTAAAACATTACAATCAGGAGTGTATCTCTACCATCGACACTAACAAAATGGAAAAAATTCCTACATATTCTTATAACTTGCTCCCCTACTGAAGGTGTGATCATGTCATGACTTCAAGGCTTTGCGTTGGTGAGTTTCTCTGTCAGGATGAACATGGATATGTTGGACAGACTGCCCATGCAATCGTCTGTCAGACGTGATCTTTGTTATCCCAGATTGACATCCTATCTCTACAATTTTTATCTTTCTAGCATTCTATTTAAGGAAGGAGACAATGTCTCACCAACCTCCCTTACTTACATTAACTGCAGCATTGGGATCTGAGTGGGCGAAGTCAACGCCTGCATTGGATGACATGGCAATTTTCACTTGGCTGTCTACTTCTTTGTTGAACTAATGCAAGGGGACCCAGAAGATGGATGTGGACAAGGATCTAGCGGGAGTGATGGCTCCATCAACATGGAGTTGAGGTGAGAAACACCCATGTGGATAGTTATGGAAGATGAAAGGTGACTGGGAAAATATGGGTGGTGAAAAATGTGGGTGTTTCACTGGGAAAGGTTGGCGATGAAGTGGCACAAGGTGATGAAGTGGGGGAAGAGAAAAATTCTGTGGTAGTGGAGGGGATGAGGACCATATGCCTAGAAGAAGGAGAGTGGTAGAACACTTGGCAGGAGATGGTAGGCGGGAGTGATAAGGGACATGGTCTGAGGGTGAGTGGAGGATAGGTGTACCATCATGAGACGAGGAGGGAGAGTGGGCAATGTGATGGGAAAAGGTGAGATATGGAGTGGAAGACAGATGTCAGCAGGGGGTGATAGCGGTAAAGGATGGTAGTAAGTGGTCTACTTGGAGGGGGTAGGCAGCTGTGGGAGGCTTTAGGTGGGGGGGGTGTCCGAGTTAAGGAGAGGGCAACACGTTAGTGGTGGTCCTACATTTTAAAACCACCAAATCGGACCCCCCCTCATTAAAGGAAGAATGTCGGTTGGGGGGGGGGGTCTAATATGTCTCCTATGCCGTAGATCTGGGTGCACAAATCTTGGCCGCCCAGATCGACACATCGCTTAGCGAGACACGCCTACATACTCAAAACTTAGGATAAGTGGGTTTTAGCCCATTTCTTGCCACGTTTTTGCCAAAGGGGTCCATTTCTTAGGAAAACACCCCCTTACAAATAAATGTGATAACATTAGGCTCCATGGGGAATGGATTTCTCCTCGTGAGATTCCAAGAACTCTTCTGCAGTTCTAGTGCCTTCCAGTTGGGTTATGGAGTCATTTATAAAACTAAGAACAAAAAAAAACAATATTTAAAAATACATGGGAGCCACTTATGGCTCAAATAAATAACTTCTTGAGGAAATTCCCATTTACAAGGCCACCGAAAACTTGATCGCCTTCCAAATTCTGCAACCTGTATGTATTGTTTGGATATATCTTAGA
>ML843665.1:46890-69680 GCA_009831015.1 Picea engelmannii | reverse complement strand
ATTTTTCTTATTTTCTTTAAATGTGTGAATGTGCTCGGTTCCTGGTCCTTTCTCAGGAAATTTGTTTAAAAATAAAAGAAAGCATTTTCATTTTATCTTTCTTACAATTTTTATATTTCTTTGATTACCACGACGAACTTCTATAAAGTCCCATATTCTAAATATCTAGATTCCCAAGAAAATATTAAATTAAAGAGGAGTACCACTTCTATAAAAACATAGGGGGATTTATATCCTCGTGATGTTTCCATTTTGGTCCTAACGGATTCAAGCGTCAACATTTTTTGTGACCACAATGGGGAGCGAAATGAAATTTGGAACCTGGTCTAGCATTTTTTTTAAATATATGACTTTTACCAGTCTTTTCAGCCCCACTTGGAAATTGGATTGAACAATCAACGAAGCATATTACACTAGCTATACAATCTGGTAATAATGATAGCCAAGATCCATGAAGAATTAGAATGGTCCTAATAGATCTTATACCAATAATAAGAAAGATATATCCTCCAGAGACAGAGTAGAGACGAGTGAAAAGACCAAAGAAACCATAGGCTAGCTAGAGTAGCACGAGAACAAGGTTGGGATTGAAGCTGGATGAATTCAAGGGACCCATTACTAGAATTAAAAGTAGGCAAATTGTTGTTCTGATAAGTGAAAATTATAGTCCTGGAATCTCTCTAGATATGGCATAAATAAGTGAACAACTACGAGACGAGCATCATGAGGAGAGACAAGGAGGTGGAAGAGATGCTATAAGAAATAATGAAAACCTAAGGGTTGAAAATAAAATAAGAATAAGAGGTTCCCCTTTGAATCTTCTAGGTGAGCAACATGATCTCTCTTTTCTCCCTAAGGGTACCCTGAAGGAATTTTCTAGAGACAGAACAATCGATGCAAAGAGGCTGCTTCACTTATTTCTTGATGTTTGTGATTTTCATCGTGTTGAGTATGACGATGTCATGGTAAGGTTATTTTTGCAAACCTTATCAGGAAGAGTGTATGAATGGTATACAACATTACCCAGTAGATCAATTCACTCATTTAATGATATCGAAGCCATGTTCCTAACTATCTTAGCCCCTCCAATTTATTATCACACCCTTCTCACTAATTTCACCCAGATTGGCTTGAGGAAGAATGAAAGAATACAAGATTTTAATATCAAGTTCAATAAAACCTTGAGTACAATTCCAAAAGATAAAATACTGAATGAACCAGTCGTACTCGATTGTTATAAGAATGCAATGCCCTCGAATGTGAAATACGCCATAAGAACATCCCAAATGGATACCTTGGAGGAGGAAATGACTAAAGATACTAAGATGGAATAAATTATGATTGAAACGGGTGTCGACCCTGACATTATACTGGTAAAAGTACAAAGGCAACTAGTAGGATTAAGTATTGATAATCAAGGATCCTCCAGTTCAAGAAAAAATGAATAATTCAAGCCATGAATGGATCAAAGATGAACAATTGGAGGAGGATTTTTCAAGGGAACCATACCAAACGTAAAGGTTGATCATGTGGTGGCACAAGAAACTCAATTGCACAATTGAATATAACTATGAAGAAAATACAAAATGAGATAGCCAGACTAAGAAGGGGAGATAATTATGTGGAAAATCCTAAAGAAAAGAAGGAACCCTCCCCAAGAAAACAGAGTGAGGTTTGAAAACACAGATAATCCGCAAATACCAAGGGTTCCCAGGTAGCCTACTCCCAATGCAGATGTTCTGGATGATGTGTATGATGAGAAAATAATTGATCAAGACAATTATTATTCACCTGTTGAAAGTTCTGAAACTGTGCAGATGGACAGATGCGAGACATCCATGTATATATTTGAAGAAGGCGACAACAAACCCAACTCGCAAGAAAATGTCACCCAGACAAGAGGATTTCTAAATAGATCCAAGAATACGAATGACTATTAAAAAAAAAAAAAACATAAAGAGAAAACAAATGAGAAAAGAGCAGGTGAGAAAACAACAAATAATGTTGGAAATAAGAAGCAACACCTAATGGAAAACTCTAGTGAGATGACATACAATGTTTTAGAGGAATTAAGAAAATTAAGGATAACTCTGCCTTTTACATAAGTGGTGAAGATTCCCCAACAAAGGGAAAACATCTTGAGATTGTTGGATGATCCATTTCAAAAAGTAGAAGTTGTTGTTACTAGTCCGAAACAAAGCCATAACCAGTCAACTGCCAAGATGAGAGGTAAAATTCCTCCCTTTTACATTTCAATTGAAAATCATGATGTTGCATTGGATAATTGTTTAGTTGACATTGGTGTAACAAATAATATCATGCCACTGGCAGTCATGGAGGCATTGGGCATGAGTTGTACCAAATATTCTGAAACTAGTGAAAGTATTTATGCAATTGATTCTAGAAAAGTGTCATCTTATGGAGAAATCAAGGACCTTTATTCTTGGATCATGAAAGCCCCCCATATTATTACAGTTTCAATATTATTTTGGTAGACCTTCCTCTGATATATGGAGTTGCATTGGGAAGAGATTGGACATCCATGATTAGGGGATATATAAAGAACGATGGAAGTTGCATGATGTTGCTAAGAAAATAAGGAGAAATGATTAAGGTGCCTCGTGAACCCAAGAAACCCTTCTCTTTCAAAAATAAATATAATGATTTAATGGAAGATTATATAGATGTCAGGATTGGAAATTATGCCATACTAGACATGGAACATAGTGAAAGCCTAGATAAAATTGAAGACATGGATAATCAAGAGTATATGTTTGAAGGTTATTGGAGGATGTCATTCGATGGAGCTTGTTCAAGATCCGAGAGTGGAGTTGGAATTTTTATTATGAGTCCAAGTAAGATTGTGCATCCACATGCTGTTAGAATGGAATTTTCATGTGCTAATAATGAGGCAGAATATGAATATTTGATTCAGAGGATGACTCTTGCACAAGAAATGAATATAGAACATCAAATTGTGACTGGTGACTCTGAGTTGGTGATTAATCAAGTCACTCAGAGGTATAAAATCAAGAAGGAAAGAATTGAGTTATATTTCAAAAGAGTCAACGAATTGATGGAATCTTATTTCTTTCAACATTTATTTCATTCCAAGGGACAAGAATCATCAGGTAGATTCATTGGCCTTGGCGGCCTCATTGCCAAACCTAGACAATATACAAAGAAAAGCATATTTTCAAGTAGAAAGAGAATTCCGACCTTTTTTTACTTGATAACATGGAATATTTTCAAGTGTTTGAGAATGATGAACAACTGGAAATGTTTTTTTTGAACGATGATGATGATTAAGATGATCAAATGTCTATTGTCCCTAAATATTTTATATAATCTGAGTCTCTTTTTACGAAAGATGATCATGCCAAGAATATCCTGCAAGAAGTTTCACTTTGAAAAATTCAAGAAAGAAGAAAGGTCAATATTTGAACTGATAGTTCCCCAAAATATGTCAACTTGGGAGTTGATTCCACAACTAAGGAAGTTGATCGATATGTTGCATTGTTTAAAGAATACCTTGATGTGTTCACATGCACTTATGATGATTTGAAATCCTATGACAAAACAACATTCCAACACATCATTCCTTTATGATAAGAAGCAAAGCTTGTCAAGCAAAAAATAAGGATGATGAACCTGTTGAGCACTCAACACACCCTAAAAATGCTATGCTATTTTTTTTTTTACTTTTTGGGTACCACTTGATCTTTGCACTATATGAATTCGATTTCCTTTTGAGAAATTTTTTTTCTTTTCTTTTTCTCTTGAATCTCATTAGCTATTTAGGTTATTTTAAATTTATGAAACCCCCTGAATTAGAAAGGATTAACACTTAAATAAGGAATCAACAACCAAAACACTTCACCCGACACGGTCAAGATTCAACATCGTAAGGAATTCATAGAAGGAAAAGAGCCACTCAGGAAACCATAGTCACCGAGCACTGATATCCATCGACATCAACATAAGTAAGTTTTGTTTGCACCAAAGTTTCACATAAGGACATCACCGATAGCCGATCCCTTTGGGCATCGATAAAAGGAGAAGGGAGTAAATGTTAATGAAGAAAGAAATGACATCGCCGATAGTCGATACCCAATGCGCTTGTCAGAATCAGAGAAGACTGAATCGAGAAGAAAATTATGAACACACTAAAGAGTTTTATTGATCACTGATTCTCGAAGCGTTTAGGCATCGAGAATTTTTTAAAGAAGCTAATCCGAAGAAAAACATGTGATAGGTTTATCCTTGATCGCCGACCCCCGATACCTTTTCGACATTGGCAAGCCCATGTTTATTTTAGAATGCACAACTTAAAGAAAGTCTCGTCTCCGACTAATACATGCAAATTAAGTCACCGGTGTTCAATGGCACATGTCTTTCCCAGATTGGAGAACCATATAGTTTAGTTTTACCTCGAGTCATTCGTGGTTCCCTAGGTCCAAGTCACACCTCCGAGCCAGCTTTGCTACGATGAAATTTTATGATGAGATTGATTGGTGTCAGATCTTTTTTGAGGGACATTGATGAAAAGGTTCATAGCACAACGTTGATCCTCGATCCACCCACTGAGAAAGAAACATGATAGGATGTTTTAGCGTTAGATATGATTAGATTTTGAGCATTTAAGGGGTTAAATAATATCAAATATCACATTAGTTTCTACTTCATGTGTGAATAAAAACAAAAGTTTGAAATTACTGATAGAACACATCACCCTCCGCGCCTCCACCATCAACCCACGACGAATTTAATTTGCAGAGATTCGACGATATATTTGTTTGAATTTCACTCATCACCCGAATTAAATGGTTGATACAACACAATAAGTTCTTCCCTGGTTTAAATTCTCTTGGGCCATTATAAACTAAACCATTCTGCGTGTAAAGAAGTTTTAGATCATCCGGAGAATGTGAGATGAGCAACTTGAAAGCTGCAGAGTTCCCGTGACTATCAAGTAACCAGGTTTAGCAAGGTTTATAGGTATGTATCCAAGTATGTGATTTTTACGTGGATACGATTCATATATTTGTTATCCAGTTATGTTCTTTGCATAGTATTTAAACTTTGATTTTTTTAGTTGCAGGAACAGTGCCGCCAAGGAAGCCGAACACTAGACAATCACCGAGGGTGTCGAAGCTGAAGGAGCCTAAGGCAGGTGAAGGTTCCTCTCCATGGGTCGCAAAATAGTTGGAATACACTCCGAGGCTGAAACTAGTTATTAAGACATCTACAAAGAAGGTTTTCATTCAACCTTCAGACTTTGGAGACATAGAGGCAAGAAGAGGGACCAAAATGACACTCCGACATTGGGGAGAACTCTTCAAAAAGATCAACTGGGATGAATTTCTTGAATACATCCTACACAGTGACCCAAATGTGAGAGCGCTCGATGACCAGGTATTCTCGAATATATGATGGTCGTACTTGCACATCGTAGAAAGAAGAACCCCTGTGTTTCCCTGTATAGAACTTTTGCAGTGGCTCATGGACCACACAGACACACAAAAGTGTTTAATCAATGGCGACAGCGGTGGATGAGTCAGGGTCTTCCTTCCGGTAGAGGTCCAGAAGTATTACAAGCTTAGAGACCTTAAGGAGTGACTAAACACATATTTTGTTGTAAAATTCTATGAGCGCCATGAAACCAACCAGGTAATGGCGTCATGGTGGAGAGAAGATAAGAAATACACCAATCGGAGCACCGACTGGTACCATAAGGCCAAACTAAGGGATCCATACATCTACCTAATGTCTCTCATCTGCTGATTATATGGAGATAAGAACTACTCTAGTTTTTCAGAGGCATGGATGCCTCTAGCTTACACAATGGCCATTTCCGGGAGTGGCTTCAACTGGAAAGCCATCATTTCTAAGCAACTTAGTATCTGCATACAACAGGCTCAGACGCCCAAGGAAGGAGAGACACCAACATTCTTCATGGCTTCATATCTACTTGATGTCATGTGCACCATAAATGTTTTCGTTGGCACAAACTTGAGTTGGAATGTCATAGAGCTCCCAGTTCACGTATATTTCAACATATTATAGGAGAACAGGTACAAAAAATCATACTCCCTCATCTGCGATGAATTCATCGCACGTATTTATTTTATTCTTTTCAAGAAAGAATGCCCAAGACTATGAGATGTGGCCAAAAAGATGATCTCAAAGGTCGGCCACTAGTATTTGGACTAGCATGATACCTACATCAGGGTATTCGAGGCCACTAGAGCACCTCATCTCCTGCCAATGCATGTCCCTGACCAGATTGTAGTGGGAAAGATATGCTACCAGACCATCCTGCAAGGCTACAACACCAATCCGGTCAAGGAAAATAAAAGGACGTTCATACCCTATTGTTTCCATGTAGGCTTCTACATGGTGAAGGACACCGCTCAAGCCAAACAAGAAGGGATGAGGCAATTAGAGTCCATATTCCAGACCAGATGATTCCGCAAGCACGATCCAAAGGGTCTGGTCATGAATCATGCCTTGCAAGTGTCGTTCTGCTTGTCATATGCCCATGAAAAATTTGAAGATGAAGTCTTCACAGAAAATGCCCAGGACTAGGATGAAGTGGTGGGAAGGATGGGCAACCCCAAAATGACCAGGTTCAAATCCATCAGCCTAGATGAAAAGGCGATGATCATAGAACAATCGGCTCAAGGGGCCCTTAGAGACAGAGAAGAAATGATAGTGACCGAAGAAGAAAAGGTCCCCCTGGTATCCTCGGTGCAAGATAGAGGTTTCCCTATGACTTAGGACGTGCGAGAGAGGGGGTTACTCAGAATAGAACAAGAAAAATGGATAATTGATCAGCTAGAAGATGACCCAAAACTCACAGGAATGACAAGGTCCCTTGCCGACAATCCCGATGAAATCCAGATAGGCCCAAGCGGCCTTGAACTGATAGAAATCGATGAAATTGTCGGGTTAGACGACTTTGAAATCACAATGCTACAGGCTGGATCACCGGTGGGTGTTTCATCTCAACCGAAGATAGATGGGGTATCAGTGGGAACAAGTGCACCAGACCCCCTCTGCAAATTAATAAAAATCTATGATGATGATGAGAGCCCAAAGGTATCCCTTGTCACCTCTGTACATATCGTAGAGGAAAAGGAGACAGAGAGGACATCTTCCCCAGATCTCGATGCTTGAATTCAGGGGCTTCCATAGAATGAACAAGAATTCGATAGTGTCTTAGACATAAGCTACCCAATGCACTGGAGACCCAAGCAGATAGTCTGAAGGATGATCCAGGTTCAGGCAAACAAAGAGAAGAAGCTCCACAACAGGAAATTAGTGTCTCAACAGCCGATGATCCAGTAAGTTTCGAGCCTACCCTCGATTCCTTAATTTCAATCGGTACTCAACTCCATGATGAGCGACAAACAAAATCCGGGCCTTCGAAACACAGGGAGGAAGTTCAAGAACCCAGTCTTGATCAAATATATACCATTGGGAGTTTGGGGAATACACTCACCTGGGGAGATAAGAAAATCCCCAAACCTGTGGATGAAGTAGCCAACATACACGCCATCCCTTATGATCAAAAAGTAAAATCTAGCATGCAGAGAACCACCGAGAAGAGGAGGATCACTCTAGATCGCTCCATCCTCATCACCATGGAGGAAAATTTGATAAATACAGAGCATGTCAAAAAATCCGAACTTATCAGCATAGGGATGGAAATATCAAATGCCACTTTAGACAGAGCGAAAAGGGATGAAGAGGAGTAGGCCACTTCCCTAAAAGAGTTAGAACATCTGCACCATTTGGTAAATTATTACCAGGATACCACACAAGCCGTGGTGTTCCTTAGGAACGAGTTCTGAGAAACCTATAATAAATTTTAAAACGAGCGACATTTTTTTACTATAAGAATAGTCGAGTACCAAGAAGACACCCTCATGGCATTGGAAATGTGTAAAGATATGAAGAGGTGTTATGAGAAATCTCACCAAGACATGGAAATGATCAACTACATTAGCGTCGTTCAGCAGGGCCGAGACGCCGAAGAGCACAACATTCGAGTACTCAGAGATAGTAGCGTCGACCGCATAAAGAAATTGAACAAATACTGGGTGAGAATGGGCCAAGAGCCTCATCGGGAGATCCAAGAAAAGTGGTCCGTGTGAGAAAATAATTGGACCAAGTTCAACCAAGCGATGAGAGACATCCACCTTCTGAAATTTGGCACACCTAATGAATTTGTTGACTTGCATGACATAGTCAAATTACATACCAAACAAGACTCATCGTGGGATAAGGAGATAACAAAGGTGGCAAACATGGTGCCAGGACAAGTGCAACAGTTCATAGAGCACCCGATCAAGGCTCAGACAATGCTACAACAATTAAGTGCCCAAATAGTCAAATATTGGGCACATGCAGTAGAGATCAAGGAGATCCTTTTGGCCCCAATGGATCAACAAAGGTTTCCATATGCTAACACGTGCGAGGATATTTTTTCTAGTGGTTAGAGTATGAGAAGAATCGTCCTCTCAAATGAAACCATTAGATGAATTTTGAAGACTGAAAGAAGAAAGCGCCATGTGGTGAGTTTTGTTTTACTTAGCTACACTTTAATTGTTATTTTTAGTTATTTTTATGTTATAAATAAGGGCATCGACCGGTTAGTTTGGGGTCGATGGTTGTTGCAAAGACCCTCATTTTTGTTTTTGTTAAGAACTATTTTGGAGCTTCCTTTAATTGAGAAGTCCTTTTTGGGACCAGAGACAAGTTTGTGTTTTTCTCATCAAAAGCGTGTATGATTGAATGTGGAGAATAATTATTTATTATTTCATCTTATGAATGGATGCCATAACGAGTAAGAACTACTAAATCTTTTGATAAGTTATCTGATGCAATGTTTTACAATTATTTTCTTTAATGATGAAGATAAATCGTTGTGTTATTATGTGATCGATGATTAGAGTTGAGTGAATTATTTTACTTGCCATTGTTTATCGCATGCATGTTTTCTTCTAATAAATTGTATCTCTATTAGTAATTGGAATACCAACACGGTTAATGTATTAGTACTAGTCATGTGGTAGAGAATCATTGTCTTCATGCTAGAGTGAAAGGGTTATCCCAAGCTCAGAATCTTCTCTAGTATTTAAGCTTGTTCCCACTTTGTTACCTAGTTGTTTTATACTAGCTTTATCTTATATTGGTCCCACCTAAGAGAAAATACAAAAAGAGAACATCTGAACTGAAGGAGAAACCTTCACAATAGAACGTAAATCCCATTGATTAATTGGCCAAATCACAAGATCTGGAGAACCATTCCACCATTAAATGCTACAGAGTCTAATTGGGCCTCGGTGGCGGGTTTGGTTCTTCCTGTTGAGTTAAAGGGATTTAGGACCCCTCAACAAAACCCCAAATTGAACCCATGGTAAATATTGAACTAGAGAAGTTAAACAAGGCCAGAATAATATATCCCATTAGGCATTCTGACTGGCTTTCTAACCCTGTGATAGTAAGAAAGAAGACTAGGGAAATCTGGATGTGTGTAGATTTCAAAGATCTTAACAAAGAAAGAATAGATCATAATGAACCTTTACCTAACATGGAATTTCTTCTCCAACAAATCACGGAATCAAACTTCATGTCCATGTTGGATGGTTTTTATGGATATAATCAAGTCCTGGTTGTTGAAGAAGACAGACCAAAGACAACATTCATAACACCTTGAGAGACATATGCATATGCTAGGATGCCCTTTGGTTTGAAGAATGTTGGAGCCACATTCCAGAGGGCCATGGATCATGCATTTAGTGGGTTGATAGGAAAATTCATGGAATATTATCAATATGACTTGAAAGTACATTAAAAAATGAGGGAAATGAGGGGTAATCATATCAATCACTTGAGAATTTTTTTTGACAGATGCAAATTATATGGCTTCTCTCTAAATCCAAAGAAATTCTTATTCGTTGTAAATCAAGGTAAACTATTGGGTCATATTGTGTGAAAGGAATGGATTTATATAGATCTAGAAATAGATAAATCAATAAATGAAATCAACCCCCTGTCATCTAAGAAAGGAGTTCAATCATTTTTTGGCAAGATCAATTTTGTGAAAAGATTTTTTCCTGACTATGCAAGTATTGTAAAGACGATCAATTTATTGTTGAAAAAGGAACATAGGTTTGAATGGAAAGGGGATACTGAAGAATATTTCAATAATATCAAAATATAAATCACCACAGCTCCAGTCCTCATTAGTCCAGATTTTCAAAGGGATTTCATCATCTACTCATTCGCTACAGAAATAATTGTTGCATCTATTCTTACTTAGAGGAATACCAAGGGTGAATAACTCCCAATCATTTTCATGAGAAAAACCCTTCATGATTATGAATTGAGGTACTCATAGTTGGAACATCAAGCCCTGGCTCTTGTGAAAGAAGTGGCACACTTTCAGACATACATACTAAATCATATGTCATTTCTTATGTTCCATCATCACCAGTGAATATGCTTTTGAATCAACAATTGAGAGAAGGAAAATTGGCTAACTGGCCAGGAAAGATCCAAGAATATGATATCAAGATTAAACCTTTAAAGGCTGTCAAAGGAAAGGTTTATGTAAGATCATCGCAAATAGTGTTTTTGTGGATGGAATGATTTCAATTTTAGTAGGAGAACCATTGGCTGATTCAGAATGGTATGGAGATATTGTATTCTATTTAAGGTCTTAGCAATTTCCAATTACCATGAGCCCTAAAGAGTGAAGAACATTAAAGATGAAGGAAAATAAATATGTGCTAATTGTTGATATATTGTTCAGAAGGAACTATGATGGCATATTATTGAGATTTGTTGATGAAGAAAGGGCCCAAGAACTAATGAAATAATTACATGAAGGAATATGTGATGAAAATTTTTCACCTACTGCAACCACCCACAAGATAATAAGAGATGGATTTTATTGGCCATCAATTTTCAAAGACTCATATGCCACAATAAGGAAGTATATATCATGTCAACATTTTTCAGATAAAACAAAGAAATCTGCGATGCCGTTACATCCCATAACGGTAGAAAAATCGTTCTCTCAATGGGTAATTGATGTCGTCGGGAAAATAAATACAAGGTCAAGTAAGGGATACATGTATATTATAGCCTCTACATATTATTTTACAAATTATCCCAAGGCAGTGGCATTAAAAAAGGCTGACTCTAGAGAGCTAATTAAGTTCCTCAAAGATAATATTCTGCCAATATTTGGTGTCCTAGATAAATTTATCACTGATAATGGTTCGATTTTCATCAGTTCAAAGTTTACAGAATTCTGTGGAGAATATGGAATTATTATGGGGCAATCATCCAACTATTATCCGCAAGGAAATGTTCTCATAGAATCCAAAAATAAGGCACTCATTCATATTTTGAAAAAAATTATAGACAAGAACCAAAGAAATTGGCACTTAAAGTTGACTGATGCATTGTGGGTGAGAAGAACGACTCCAAAGGACAACAATGGGATGTCCTCATATACATTGGTTTATGGAAAGGAAGAAAAAATGCCAATCAACCTAAATCTCAATTCTTTGACTTCCATGGTTAATACATAATATGTAGAAGACAGTTCACCTATCCAAAGGAGGATTAATTAGTTTTAGAAATTGGAGGAAGAAATAAGTAAGACCCTGAATTGAACTTCTTAGAGACAACAAAGTATCAAAATATATTTTGATCAGAGCGCAACTGTAAAAAAATTTCAGAAGAGAGAATTGGTGTTACTATGGAACAAAGCTAAGGAGAATCCATCCATGAATAAAAAGTTTGAAGCTCTATGGATTAGACCATACATCATCGATAAGATCTTGGGTTTTGATTCTTATATGCTCAAAGACATGAAGGGTAAAATATTAATTCTTCCTATCAACGAGCAACATTTGAAAGGTTTATTCACCTAAAAATTTCTCATTTTCCTTGTACATAAATGTATTTTTCACTTTGTATATTCCTACCTTTGACTCTATATCCTAATGGATGGAAGCACTTGGTCATAAAGATTTTGGATTCTTGAAAACCCACAGGGGGTTATCATCCCACAGTTGGAACCATTTGTTTAGATAAATTCCCGCTTCTGAAATTTTCCTCCCCTTTCTATTTTCCCAACTTTTTTTTTCCATTTATTTCCCTCTTCTATACCTACCCTCATTTCCCATTTTATTTTATCCCTTCTCTTTTCCCTTTCTAGTTACTCTACTTAGTAGTTTTTAAAAAACGACAGGTTCCTAGGTTTGTGGGTTCACAACAGTTCCCAAATTCTAATTGTGCTCATTAGTCCTTGCCACCTTCATGATTTTCCCAATACACATTTAGTATGGTTTAATGTTAATAAATCATCATGAAGGTTCCTTAAAGATCATCATTAATAGGCGAAGAGCTCGAGGAGATTTCTAATTAAATTGCATTAAATCATGGTTTGCCTAAAATTATATTATTTTTATCTCTCTCAAGTGCTCATTTCAAATATTATTTGGATTAAAAGATCACTCTCGTCAACTTATGGCCGCAACATCTTGATAATTCTGCAGTGATACTTTTAATATTTTTTGGCACGAGGACTAGAACATTCAGTGGTATAGAGAATATTCTTACTATTCATCCCCTTCTGCTCAGAAGGAAGTGATCTGGACATCTAGAATTGCTCATGCAGGGTTTGTCCTTGAGGTTTTCAACTATAAGGAACTAGTTGCATGGTGCATTGAGAAATACATATCGATTTAGAATATTATTCAAATTCAAGACCATTTTCCCATCTCTCTTTCACCTCAAGTGTTTTGTAAGATGTTGAAGCTCCCTGAGCCAACACTTACCTTCAAAGGAGAGGATTGTAGGGATTTCCTGAAAAAACATGACAACATCATGGACCTTTTTCCTAAGTGCTTGCAGAATCCCATGGCTATCCTAAAAGACATTACCAGGTTGTAGGTCGATTCGTTCAAAAACCCCTTTTGGGAAATTTATTGGTTATTTACCAGGATGATAGGCCAAGAAAGTACTGCCAACATTTCCTGTATGATTATTTATATCTTATATTTTACAGTCAAAGAGAAATATATTTTCGATTCGGGAAAACTATTTTCCATTTAAATCTCCTCCCAATTGTCACAGTACAAAAAGGATAAGAAACTTGTTATGGATTCTTATTTGGTGTTTGCGATAGAATTTTGTTGTCAATTTCTGAGATTGTCTATCTGTAAGAGAGTGAACCGTGAACTTGACCCAGTTACCTTTTGGTACCAAGAATTGTGGAGACACAAGGATTCCTTACATTTTTATGAAGTTTACAATGATTTCATTTCAATTTTTAAAGGACTATTGTTTGGAAAATATACCCCCAGAATATCCGACCAAGAAAACAAATTCTTGGATAAAAGGGGACATTGGAGAAAATGAAAAATCACAATGTTATCATGATTTTTGGTTCCAAGTAAAATCCATCCTTTCTTCTGTGCCACGTATCTGATAGAATGTTTATTATGGAAGTTGCAAAGAAGTATAATTTCTAGATGCACTTTTTCCATGAGAAACGAAAAAATAAATTCATACCATTGCCTTGGAAAATTGGAGACATTGTATTCAGGAATATAAACAAAATTTATGAGTTTGAGAATCACTTCCACAATATGAATATGAAATATAATGAAAATATAAAGGGGTTTGACCCTAACAAAAGTTTCATGGAACATATGTTGGCAGTAGGATTCAACAATTCATTTATTCATAATGTTCTGAGTGAAGAAGAAGATAATAACTTAGGCGCTCCTGCTCACAATGTTGGTGACTTGGAGACAATACTTGGTACTAGTGAGTTTTACAAGAAGAACGGAAAGCGTCCTAGTGAGAAGAGTGCCCAGTCCCCAACTATCACTCCCAAGACTACCACATCTCGGAGCAATGCTCCAATGACCCACCCAACCATGAAATTTACCAACACTATTTCTAGCGGCAAAGGAGAAAAGAATCCCCCTTCGGGAAAAATCAAGAGATCGCACAAGATTCCTCTAAGAAAAAAAGAGGAAAAATGGTGTGCAAGAGGAAGAATATCACCACATAAAGTGACATCAACAACTTCTCCCTTGAAGACATGGAGCTCAAGGTGGATATTGAGAATATGGATCCCACAATGGATCAACCAGGGAACACGTCCCATCATAATTCATCATTGGAAATCATTGAGAATGATACCTTAAATGAGGAAGAGTCATTTTCTTTTCAGAGCGTTATCTTTGATAGGAATCCAAGAAATTGATTATTGAGAAAGGTGATATGAAGAATAAGAATGGAAAATCTTGTTCAGAGGTTTACCTAAGAGATATGCGACCTTCCCATATTTCTAAAATTCACAAAGAAACCAAGGATGCTCTGGATGACTCCATAGGTGGTCTTGAAGAAGAAAAAACAAAGTTGAAAGAAAGGATCAAGGAACTGGAAGATGTCTTAATGCCTATTCCACTTCTTTCCCATCCTTTGACAATAGTTGAACCCACCTCACCCACTACTAAATTGAAAGGATGTTGGTTGTCTTTTCTCTTGATACCTTTCTTGGGATGACCCAGGTTCAGGTCTACAATGATTTCCAACAAAACCCCTTTAAAACTATCGGTACCTATGGTAAACCAAAAGGAGACACAGTACATAGAGTGCACTGCACAATCTCACCCAAGAGAGTTCTATTGGTGGTTGCAATGCTCAAGTGCTTGCAGCCTGGGAATGAGTGGGGATCTGGGATTAAACTTTGTGATATTCATTTGTTACTTTACCATTCTTCTTATATTGAATACCATGTTCTTCTTATTCATGCATGTAAAATATCATATATAACCAGTCATTCACACATTTGTCTAACATCTAATCATTTATAGTAAAGGAAATACACACTATTCAATCACATAACACATGATTTATCGTGGTTCACTCCTCCTGGGCTACTTCCACAAATATTTGGCTACTATTCTCTTTTATTATGGTGTTTCCAAAAGTACAGAACCTCGCGCATTACAATTCCCCATCAATGGGTATAGATCTACAATGAGGCGGACTAGATCACACCAGGATCCTCATCCCGTGACCTAACCCTCAAGATCTCCCTTACTTCCTATCCTCATCTCAAAAAATTACAAAATAGATTTGATTTTGAGTAATTCTCTCCTCAAATGACATAGTAACAATGACCAACCAAAATGGAACACAACGACGAACAACAATGAACCATACTCCAACAAAACGAACGACGAACTCCCCCGACCTAGAACTCCTAGGTACCTACTTATATATGTTTTTTTCTTACCATCCATTACATTCTCTTATCAAAACCCTAACCCTATCATGGCTAGGTCTTATTGCATGTGTGCCTCGCATGCTTTCCTCTTCTGCATGCACATCTTTCTTGCACGTGCTGCTTTTCCTACATGCACGTCTGTCTTGCACGTGCTTCCTTTCCTGCATGCACATATTCCTTACACTTCGTGATTTCCCCCAAAACTGGGCCTACACCCAACAATCCCCTAACACTGACATCATGAATCATCTCGAGGCATTTCCTAAATCCAGCATTTGTCACAGCTTGTGCCAGTGCTTCATACATATTCGCTATCCATTGGCACTACTCTTGAGCTTGGATGCTCTTTGTTGACATGGCTTCAACCACCTGTGCGATGGCTGTTGGTATTAAGTTCTCAGCCCCCTCCAAGCCTATATGCTCGAGGCACACTTTTTTTGCTTCGACTTCCACAACCAAATGTTCTACCTTTTCTTGTAGGGGCTCCAACTGAGATTGTCATGCGATCTTTTGTGCCTGCACTACTTTTTCTTCTTCCTAAAAGTTCTTGATTTTTGCGGCAGTATTGATCTTCTCTGGAAGTGAAATTGTCCTCTGTCACTTATTGACATTTTCCATTGCTGCATGCAATTTATCTTCCTTTCATTTCATCTCTTTTAGGATCCCATCCTCTAATAGTTGTGTCCATAGTTGGCCGCTCATTTCCAACAGTTCTGCCACTCTATGTATGTTATGTGCAATATTTTCTGCAGTTGGTGTCACATATTTCTCTCTTTGCACTCAGACTGCTGGAGGAGTCGTAGGTACTGTGTGCTCCTCCAATTCCTTGATCTGATCTTTATATTGCACTAGGCCTATTCTATTTTCCTCATATTCTCTTCAGAAGATGCTTCTTCCGATTTTGCGCTGTCGGGGATGGATTGAAATAATCCACTTATATGTTTCTCCATCTCCTCCACGCTTTGTTGTGATAGATTTATCTCCTTCCTTTCCTAGCTAAGTGCCTCCTTCAGTGAAGTGTTGTATTCCTATGCCAATCATAAGTTCATCGTATCCGACCTTGCTCTGGACTGAATCTTCTGCGTGATGCTCACTTGTAATTTGTACAACGCTTTAGTTAGAATATTTGGAAATTACAATTCCATCATTCCAATCTCTCTTAGTGGCCTCTTCGCTATATCCTCATACATGAACAACATCTCGAGAGTAATCTTGAAGTTTACACTCCCCTACGTCGTGATCTACACTGTCTCGCCCATCGACATCACTTCTTTCACTGGAGCTATTGTATTTGTTGTTGCTGCTATGTTTTGACCTTTAACTTCTCTAGCACTACTTTCACCTCTTGGATCATCAGTCTTCACTCCCTTGGGAATTTTCGACATCACTATACCTAGTTCTTCCTGTGTACATTGTACACCCTATACACTGCTTTCTGCTCTCACCTTATTTTTCCTTTGTGGGGATGATACCCCACCCTTTGGTATGACCTCATGTTCTGTTTCATGCTCTGGTTCCAGTTCTAGGCCCTGCTTTGTGGAACCCATGGCTGGTTCTTCTTAACGCGACCCTTTTCCCCTGGACACGTCGAATTTCGTCCGTTCGATGTCCTCTTCCGGCTACTCGGGCTCCTGTGGGGGTTCCTTCTCCTCTTCCACATGAAATGTGGTCTGCTCGTACTTTGGTGTGTGGATTTCGTCCACATCCACCACTGTGGGCATATCGTTTGTTCTGGTTTGTGCCATCCGAGTGATACTCCATGTGTTTCATCTGATTCTGGTTGGAACTCCAACCCTCGGTGGTGACATGGTGAAGAAATATGACCTATAGGATTCCAAATCGATAGAGGCTAGGGAAAATTCACACTCTATCACTCTTCCACTCAACTCTGCATTAGTCTCCTTATAAAATAACACAATGGGTCGCTTCCCCCCTTTTTCTGGCTTTATAGCGAGACAAAGAAGGGACAACTGTGCTGCACTAACAGTTGTTTCTTTTTCATGTTTTGCAGTGTTTGATACACGTTGTACCTTTTTACTAGTTAACTTCTCTTCTATACGTGGTGTTTTCAAATCCTGGTTTTCTTGCATCACATTGTTCTGTTCTACCAGTTCTATTATGTGAAGAACCTCCATGTGTGCTGGTTTATTTTTATTTTTATCCTCTTTTTACTTTTTATGGATTTTCTTCTTTTTATTTTTTTTTCTCATTTTCTCTCCCTTACTTCTATTGTAATACACTATATACATATTTTCTTACTGCACGATAACTTTCTAGGTGCTAAGAGGTTGATTGTCCCTATATAGTTTAAGTCGAATCCCATTGATCATTCCTTTGAGTTATGTACCTCCTAAGTATTTCAACTGTACAAATCCCCCTTATGTGACAATATTCACTTCATACGGTCCCAACCAATGCATTCTAAATTTTCCTGGATGCTGAAGAAATTTACTGTCATACACCAAGACTAGGTCTTTGTCCTTTTAATATGTCTATCATGCCAATATTTGTCCCTTGCTTTCTGTACTTCTTGGTGAAATCCTTCTATAATCCTATCTTCTTCCATCTCCATCAGTTGACTTAGCCTTTGTTGTACTGCACCTCATTATGTAATGTTGGTGATTGCTGCTATGAACAGACTAGGTACCAAAAATTATAATGGCACCACTACTTCTTGTCCATACACTAACCTGAATGGTGTCTATCCTATTAACATTTTTCATGTAGTCATGTATGCCCATAATACTATTGGTATCTTCAAATCCCAATCAGCTCTGTTGACATTGCAGATCTTTGTCAATGCATTCTCTATGATCTTATTAAAGGCTTCCACTAATCCATTTTCTTGAGGGTGATATGGTGTACTCTTCTAATGATAGAATTCCAACTCCTCAGTCATAGCCTTGATAGTACTATTTATGAAGTGAGTGCCTTGGTCACTCATCAAAATCCTTGGGCATCCAAATCTAGTAATCATGTGCTCAAACATGAAGTGTGTTGTTGTCTCTACGCTACAATATTTTGTTGGTGTTGCTTCTTCCCATATCGTTAAGCACTCTGTCACAATAATGACATACTTTTCTCTTGACCTCTTTGCTGGTGGGTTAATTGGTCCCACAAAGTATATTTCCCATTTATCGAATACTTGCAAGGTTACTTGTGGTCTAAGGGGAATCTCGTCTCATCTATTAGGTTTTCCAACCCTTTGACATACATCACATCTCTGGAAATAGTCCTTTGCATCTCTGTGAATGGTTGACCACCATATTACTACAGGAAATACCTTCTGCACGGTAGATTTTCCTGCATAATGTCCTCCATATATTCCCTCGTGAACCTATGCTAAAATCCTAGGTCTTTCATGTTCTAGTATGCATCTTCTCAAGATGTTGTCGGTGCCCATCTTGTATAAGTGTCTTGCAATCAATTTATAGTCTGCATCTCTGAATACCATATTTTTCTTTTTCACATTGTTGAATTCTTGCGGCGCAGTCCATGTACTTAAGTATTCAATGATTTTAGCAAAATATTCATCATCTACTTGGAATGAAAATAATTGTGCATCAGGGAAGTTGTCCTCTAAATTTGAAGGTTCCTCTCCATTGGTGATCCTCGAAAGGTGATTGGGTCCTGCATTCAACTTCCATGGTTTGACTATCACTTCAAATTCAAAATCCTGAAACAACAGTAACCATCTACAGATTCTCCCCCCCAACATTGGCTTATTGACTAGGTATTTAAAGGAAGAATGATCTGTGAACATTTTAAAGTGTTTCCCAAGTAGGTAGTGTCTAAATTTTTGCAGTGCATATACCATTGCTAGGCCTTCTCTCTCTGTAGTACTGTATTTCTGCTCTGAGTCCGATAATTTTCTTCTTGCAAATTCTATAGAATGGTATAATTCTCCTACTCCTAGATGTGCCAAAATAGTTCCAAGTGCTATTCTTGATGAATCTACATGCACATGAAATGTATTTTCCCATCCTAGGAATACTAGTATAGGTGTTGTGACCATTTTTTCTTTTAGAGTGTCCAAACCTCCCTGACAGTCCTCATTCCACTAGAATTAACTATCCTTCTTCAATAGTTTCTCCATCGACTCAGTGATATGTGCATACCCTTTTTTGAATTTCCTTTAGTATCCCGTGTGTACCAGTCTTTCTCTCAACTGGCGTACTAATTTGGGTGGTGGTAAGTTAACAATGACTACAACCTTTGCAGGATCCACCAATAGCCCTTGTTTACAGACTATATGTCCCAATAGTCTTCCAAAAGGTGTCCCAAAGATGCACTTCTTGATATTTAATGATATATGACACTGCCTGCATCTTTCCAACATCATCCTTAACACCCCTACATGATATTTCAATAGACTGTATAATATCCAATCATCCATATATACTTCTAAAACATGATGGATGAATTATTTGAAGGAAGCTAGGACTACTCTTTAGAATATTGTTGGTGTATTCTTCAACCCAAAAGTCATGAATGTGTATTGGTAGGATCCCCATTCTGTGGAAAAAGTGGTCTTTTATTTATCTTTTGGAGCTATTTTGATCTGATGGTAGCTTGAGAATCCATTTGTGAATGAGTATGTTTCACGGCCTCCTACATTCTCTAATACCTCATCCATGAAAGGGGTGGGAAAAGGGTTGTGTAGGACATCATCATTCAACTTTCTCAGATCAACACATATCCTTATTCCTCCTTTATTATTCTTCTAGACTACCATAGGTCTTATCCATTCTGATTCTTCTATTGGTTCGATGATTCCAACTTCCAATATTATGTCAATTTATTATTTTACTTTTTGTTTATATATTGGGTTCAATATATACGGTTGATGTCTGACTAATCTAGCCTTAGGTTTGAGAGGTATCTTCATCTCTCCTAGATCTCCTACTATGCCTTTCATCAATGTAAAGGTTGTTGGGAACAAGTCACTATACTCGCACAACAATTATGTCATTCTTTATACTATTTGTTCATCCCAATAATCTCTAATACTATCCATTTTGGTATTAGCATTTGTCCCAATATTTAATTTATTCACCTTGATTGGCACAAAAAATACTTCTAATGCTAGAGATGGACCTTCCACCTCTCTTTCTCCTTCAATTTCTATAATTTTAATTTTTCGTGGGTCATCTTCATTCGGTGCTTCTTCTTGCACATGATAACATGAAAATAGTTCTTTCATTCTCTGTTTATTCTGTTGTTGATACTCTGTTATAAGTTCAACCTATGGTTCCTTAATAAATATCATCCCTCTGATTTATTTGAGTGTTGAATCAATGTTGGGGTTCTCATGCTCAAATGAGAAAGTGACTATAAAATTTTGTTGTAGTGTTGTCCATTCCACAGTACCTTTGTGCAGTTCGTGATCTACATACCAGTTTGTTTGAATTCCTTCCAATGTGTGAATAAAGTGATGAGGCCATTCTTCTAGTGGTGTCATTTTCCACAGTGTTCTTCACTTCTCCAAGTGTTCTGCTAGTGTCCCTTTTCCATCATATTTCTGCAGTTGATTTCTTCCCTATTCTGCGTTGAATCTAATTCACAGTGATCCAGGGGATCAAATTTTTCTCAAAATTCAAAGTGCTTAGAATCGCTTCAAATCGAACAAGAGCGTAGGCCTCATCGTCACGAACCCAACGCAACTCGTTTGGGTTCAAACAGATGTTGGGAGAGAGAGATATCGCATTCTGTTCAAAACGACAAACATGCAAAAAAAAAGGGATGCTGACTGTACAGTCCGTACGGATGTTGACGTGGCATGTACGTACGACACGTTGCATAACTGACCGTATGAAACATGGCATTCATTGGTTGGAAGATGTGGTCGAATGAGTATTGGACACGTGGCATCTTGGTGGCTAATAGTATGGTGACACGTGGCCCAATCAATGGCCGCCACATGTCACCTGGACAGTGGTTTAAAATCTTTGCAATCGACAGGACTCGACCCCGTGACCTCCGGGCAGGGGAAGAGACTTGGGAAGGGCCTCCAACCGATGTGCCATCGTATGAACCTTGTTATATATATGGTTTTGAATATATTTAAGTTTGAGTTGAAATGTGGTTGGCACAGGGGTCTGGGTTGGGGCTTAGCCCCAGCCCCCGGTCGCAAATTTCGTTGCCATATGACCATATGTTATACTATATGTGAACTCGATTTGAATTTTGATTTGGTTTAAATGGTTATACAATCAATGACCTGCCACTTGTCCATTATCCATTTTCTTTTGGAAATGGAGTCCATTTTTGCACTTGCGCGCGGTCACATGGGTCACATGACCACAGCCTTGGCGGTTAGGGGCTAGGCGCACCCATAACCATCCTATAGTTTACACGGTTTGTGCGGTTGCACCCGGTACTGGGTTTTAACGCATAAAAGCATGTGGGGGCTAGGTTGAGGAAACAAGGGTGCATTTTGGCGATCCAAAGACAACAAGTTTGAAGGGGAACTTCCAGGAAGCCTATCTTCTTCAATTTTTTGCCAAACGAGGTGCCGAAAAAGCCTAGCTAGTGGTTTTTGGATGTTCTGGAGCCATTGGAGCCATCTATTTGGCATTTTGAGCATTGTAAAGCACATATCTGAGCACTTTGAGCAAATGATACAAAATATCCATTGGAAGCTGGACTAGGAGATGTAGCCCGAGAGAGGGGTGAACTCCTTTATCATTTGTTGTGTTATGTGTTTTCTATTCACTGTTTATTGTTGTTGTGTATATGCATATTGAATGAGTAATTTCTATAAAAAGTTGTGTTGCAAAATTGATCCATTTTCATTTTAACACATGAATTAAAATTTGCAAATAATTTCAAGAATACAAGTCTTCTTCATTTTTATATCAAGTTGGTATCAGAGCATAGGTTTTTGAAGACTTGATTATTTGCAAGTGTTTTGTTTTCTGATGCTCACAAGGTTGAAACTCACAAGAGGAGAAGGTCAACTTGTAGAGCCAAGTTCTCATCCTTCAAGAAGGAAGATTATATCATCACCGCAAGTTTCAAGGAGGCATTCACCAAGTATGGCTCATGAAGAGAGTCATGAACATATTCCTACAGAAGATGAAGATCTTAGAAAGGTTTTCATGGAAATGAGAGAAATGATGAAACTCTTGATGGAAAGGAATATAGGGTTGCAAGGTGAAGGATCCAACCCTTCAAAGCACAAGGGAGACAGTGGTGATAAAACTCCAAATGGAAATGGAGGGAATGGTGCTTCTCCACGACCCTCACCTCCATCTTCTTCTTCTTCTTCTACCAATTCAAGACCTCTTCCAAATTCTCCAAAAGGACATGGTAAAACTCCTTCACAAATTCCTTTGTTAAAGCTTGATATTAAATTCGAATTGCCAATGTACAATGGCTAAGTAAATGCTGAGAAATTAGATAATTGGATTCGTCAGATTGAGGTGTATTGTAGGATACAAAAAATTCAAGATGATGA